>JAZBHA010000015.1:121928-178059 GCA_037464855.1 Iselma pallidipennis
AATAATCCTTATGTCTATAAATCTATCTTAATTTTATCATTATCATTATTAATAATAATAATAATGATAATAATATAAAAAGAAAAATTCCGAACACTTGTAGGATACGTGATGTTGATTACATTCTTTTGTTAAAAGATGATTAAACGTTTAATATATAGATGTGCCTGACCTGGACGACACCGTAGAAATTGATAAAAAATTTTGATAAATTCTAAATTTACATAGTGAATATGAAATAAGGTAAATATCTGAGGGTTGTTCACCCTAAGATCAATTCAACGATATGGTTCCTTTATATGAGATTTTGTAATTTTATGGGAGATTTTCGATTACATACACGGAAATTGCCACTTTACAATAGAGTATTATCGAGTTCTTCATATGTGTCGACTAAATTTTTGAATAGATAATGATCAGTTTTTAAGGAATCTGGGCACCCCTATGAAATTAAGTTTCTTAACGAAAAAAAAGACAAATTAAGCTGCCATACAAGCCGACAGCAAATACAGTAATTTCTAGCAAGGATAACTCGAAAATGCGTGCATTTGAAAGGTTGGTCGATATGGCAATCAATCGTACTAATGCAACGGTAGTTCTATTGTCCTATTAGAAGATCCAAAAATGAACTAATTTTGAGAAATTTGAGAAAATGTCAGTATTTTTGGGCAAGGATTGTGGCCTCTAGAATGCACTGATTTAAAAAATTGTTGAACCAATTGGTTGAGCAAATCCAATATGTTGTCACGTTTTGATACTCCCACCAGTTTTTTTTGGAAATTTTCATTTGAAAATTGCATAATAGGCCAGAAAATTGCATTACAGGCAAAGCTCTGCTCCAAGAGGCGAATTCGTGGTTGCATTTTTGAAAAATTCAGACACTACAGCTCGTACGGGGGAGAATCGTCTGCCCTCAATCCAACCCTCATTATTGAATTTTTTTTTATTAATTACACACTGAATTTGAAAAATATTCATGTGCTTAATTAAATGTGGCGAAAACTGCAATATTAGCCTGTTTATTTATCAATTTGAATCAATTTTGTGTGCTAAATCTAATTGAATTCATCAATTTTTTTTTCAAAATTTTATCATTTTATGATATAATTTCGAAGGTCGTAAAAATAACAAAAAAACACAAACAATAAAAAACCAATAAAGTTAAGGATTTTCTACTTAGCCAAGTCCCTTTATCAAACAGAATTAAAATTTAAAGGATATATTATGTTAAAGTATTTGTTTTATTAGGGAATTGTTGTTTTTTTCAAATTTAAACAAAATCAAGGTAGGTACATAAATTTTATATGGTTGTGGTATTCAATTATTTTACAGGTGTTCGAGAAAAAAAAAGATAAAAATGATAAGTATTATATTTTTTTCAGTTGCATAATGATTTTGAAAATTTATGATTTTTATCAACGAACAAACAAAAACGGTTTTTTTTTTAAAGAAAAATGCTTCCTTTTTCTTTGTTAAATAAAACAGATAATCATGATGAAGTAAATTTTAAAAAAATGCACAAAAATTTTGAAAATTTAAATCAGACAGTTCGATCTGTATACGGTAATTTTTTTGAATTCTTCCAAAAAAAATCTAATCTAGATGTAGCAAAATTGTTTGGACGAAAAAAATCTACACGAACGTTCCAGGACGAACATATGTCCTTGCATTCAAATTTGTTCGGATGGTAACAGCAACGTTATCATCTAATGAGACGGATTTGATTATAACGCCACAGACTAATTAAAAATCAAGAAACAGACGTACGTTCGGTACCAGGGACGGATTAGAGAACAGCCAAAAAAGATAATTGTCTTGGACCCGCAATAATCAAGGGCCCGATGGACTGCTTGATGTGTTAGCGCAATTCTGTGAGTTTTTTGAAAACATGTATGTATAGTTCATCGAAAAATATAAGAATTTTTGACTAAAGTTGTAAAATAACTTGTGGGTTTCTTAACAATGGTATATATTATCTACCTGCGAAACAGATGGGGAGAAACTGACGAATCTTTCTGGAGATCCCTCTTTCTGTGATGTACGACTACCAAGTGTTTATTTGCCAATTGTTAAAAACCCACAAATTAATATTTTACAACTTTAGTCAAAAATTCTTATATTTTTCGATGGACTATATGTTTACAGTCCACTCTCTGTAGTTGCAAATTATGCAATTAGGGCCCGGCTAATCTCTATGTCTTGGGCCCGGTTAGGACTTAATCCCTCACTGTTCTGTACAACCACAGCATTATTTGGGTAAAAAAATAATCTTTTGTCTCTTAAATAATTTTTTCAAGTGTTTGGTTGTCGTGCATTTTATGCATTGTTTTTTTTTCTCTCAAAGTTTTTTCGTATCAGATCTTATCTTAATATAAGAACCTTGAAAGTGTGCCTTTCAATATATAGAAAATTTCAAAAATTAAAAGATTAGATTAGATTAGAACCAACATTATGGCCATTAATTGTAAACGACAAACATCTACAATTAGAATACGAAATGACTAAATCTACGAATTAACGAGGTCCACCAAATTTTACCTACAAGGAATCATTTTTCAATGGTAAAACCGATACAGGGGTGGTTTTTTCGTGGATTTTTTTGTTGAATTTTTATCCAAAGAGGCGACAGATTTTCGTTTATTCCCTGACACCATGAATGCTATAACGACTAAAATGAAAGAAGTGCCTCTAGACCACTGATAGAACCAAGGCTAAATTCATTTACAGTTATTTAATAAATACGTAAATACAATGTTAGTTATACACAAATTATCCAAACACAAGAAGACAATAGTTGAAGAATATTATCTGTGGTTGGAAAATGTATGAAAAACTTACATGGAATTTCCATTAAATTAATAAATTATGTATGAAAACTATCAATAAACCCCCTCAATAACATAAATTAAGTTTGATATAACGCTGATATTCTTGTATCTACAGTAGAACATCGATAATCCGGCATAATTGTGATCGAACATTTACAAAAATTGTATATAAATTTTGGATAATTTGTCCAAATTCTCCGAATAATCGATGTTCTACTGTACTTTTTGTTTTTCGAGACGAAACTATCAGTGCTACATCGAACCTTAATTCTTTTATCATCATCTTATCACATCCTCTACTCAAAACGAATTAACTCAAAAATAACACTCGAGAAGATTTTTTTAAGTCATTTTATTATCAGATAATGGAAAAATCCACATTTGTCTCTTAAATTCAATTTAAATTGATTGTTTTAGAAAAAAATTAATTTCGACAAAAATAAAATACAATAATTGCAACATTCTAATCACCAAAAAGACTTGACGTCATTTCGTTTGGTAAATTAACGTAAGGAAGAAACGAAAAAAAAAACGTTTTTTTAGTGACGTCTAAAATTCGAATTATATTCATCATATACGTGTGTATTTACACGAAAAAATGACTATGTAAGAATAATATTTTGTGGCCGGTTTTTTGAAGGACAGAACCTGTAATCTCAAATAATATACGATATTTTATAGCAAATAGAAGAGTTAACATGCTAATGTACTGTTGTAAATTTAATTTAAACAATAAAAAAAAACACAAAACTGTCATAAACTTAATGGTTACTTACAGAGTTGAAATCAATCGTGGGGGAAAAACCGAAGAGGAAAGGAAAATTTCAAAAATATATTTCGCACCGGATGTATTCGAATGGAATTGTTGTTATAATTGATTTTGTAATTCTCCAAAGGAAATAAAAAATTAATCAAAAGAACCAAAAAAAAAATGTATTAACAAATTAAGAAAGAGTGATGCATTAGGAAATGGTATCCAGAGTTGCGTTACGCAAATTGAAAATACGATCAAAACAATTTATTTATTGTTTTAAATTATTCTGAATTAGTTTAAATGATTCCCTAGTTACTAGTTAGCAGATTGTCCTTGTGTTGAATATTATTATTATTATTATTATATAAATATTATCAATGATTGAATAACACTTTCTTTTACGAAATTTTCATTTGTAACTTTCAAGAGGGAATTTTCCAATTTTCAGCGGTCTCCGGTAAAGGGAAACCCGCTATTAGTTTTGTATGTCACGCTCAAATCTCAGAGATGGTAATATTATCGGAAAACGGTTTTCATATTATTTAGAATCTACGTCTTCTCGTAGAGTACCTGAGTAGAGTTTGATAATTTTTCCCTTAGCAAGTTTCAAATTGAATATTCTTTTTTATTTTTTAATTCTCTAACAAATGTTTGAATCTGATTTAATAAAATTTCCTCTAATTTGTTATTATTGTGTATCTTTACTGTATTTTTCCATATTTTTTCCATTCTCTCTCTTGTCCTTTAGAAAATCTTTGGTCGAATCATATTTACAACAAATAACTTCAATTAAAATTGTATTTTGTACGGATTTCTGTTTTTTTTCGTCTTCGTCAATATGCCAGTTTATAACTTCCTGTTTTTAAGTTTTTCTATTCATTAGCGAGTAAATCTGAATTTTTAAATTTTAATTGAATTGGATAATTTACTTTTAATTATTATTATTACAAAATAATAATAATCCGCTTTTTGGTAAATGGTGATCAGTAACACGAGATTTCTTTTTCTCCTCTCTGCCTCTAAAACTAAAGAGGGAACTATCCCGTTTCTCTATTTTCAGAAGGAGAGAGAAACTTACTCTTTTTGGCCCGAAAGGTAAGAATGTTTTCTAAACAATGTACATTCATATTTTACTCTAAAATCTTGTAGTTATCCTTAAATTTGTATTCCTTTTGTAATGTCATTGGCAAAGGTTCAATCCTTCTTTATTTTGCTTGTTGTGTTTTTCAACAAACTTTCCCAAATCATTTTTTCCATTTACCTTAACATTTAACATATTTTATTTCTTAAATTATTATTTTTTTCGTACAACACACCTTAGATTTTCGTTTATACATTTGGGAATCCCATTATTATTGGCGCCTTCAAATCTACATTGATCAGCAATTATTACCTATAGTTTTCGCTGAATTCAGAATTTTTCAACCGCAGTTTCAAATTTGCAAATTTTTCATTTTTCCACAAACCAAACCGGATGTTTTAATTAATAATGAAGACATTCCTATAAGAACCGGTCAAATTTTTAATATTTACGAAAAAAAAACACAAAGAAATATTATACACTATGTGCTAATTAAATCCAACCTTCAAGGGCATTTTATATTTAAAAATAAATAAATAATTATGCAATTAAGAAATAAACATAAAAACCCGTTTCAAATATTGTTGTATAATTGATGGTACAACAATCGTCGACGTCATTCAAAACTATCGCATGGTAGGTATAGGTAAAACAACGAAAATTGCCATATCATTCTTATATGATAATTAGATATACCTAGGTATAATTCCCCCCTCAATACTAAATTGCATTTGATTCCTGTAATTGTTGAAATTATTATTATAAGGAACCGAAATTTTCAGAGAGAATCTCCAAGGACGACACTCCTAAATTTTTTTTTTAGGAGAATGAAGAGCGAAAAAACCGAAATTCCAAACTTATCCTTATCTCATCTTTTCACACGCAATTTTTGTATATTTCTAGTCTTTCCTTTTCTGTAATTTTTTTGCCTCGAATGTAAATTGGTTGTTCATAATATCGTAAAGTCATAATTTGAATTGGATATGAGGTTGGCTATAACAGGACAACACCGGATTTTAATTAAAAAATCCACGGAAAATTATTTAAAACAATTTCTGTTTTGATCGATTATGCGTCAAAAAATAAAACAACTATATAATAATAATAATAATAATAAGAATAATCCCAAAACAATTCGGAATTTCGTTATGATAGGTCAGGTTTTGGACTTTTGGTTATTTCAAAGGTTGACTCCAATATGATTACAATTTTCAGACGTCGACTAATCAAAGTTTGAACCGACACACCTCCTTTTAACAATAGCGCTTTTTTTATTCCGTGTCTTTATAGTTTTGCCCTGAAACTATACAATGATTATCATAATTTTGAAAATCGAATGTTGTTGATTCATCTAAATAGCGAATTGATGATAAGAAACTAAACTTTAATCGGATGTGTCATACACATCATTTTATTCCATTGAACTGTAACAGGAAATGATGGTGATAATAATGTGACTGATTTTTTTTGTGTCTAATTGTTAAAAATAATTTTTTTTTAAGTTATTCATCTGTCGATACTTTAAAAATTGTTTACGCCATTGTAATACGAACGCAACTGGTAGAATTATTACAATAGAATTAACATTATCCGTTGACCTGACCTTTAGAACAACAGTAATATATGGGGAAAAAAAATTAAGAAAATTGAATATTAAAATTATACCGATTAGGAAAAAAAAAACAGTTTATTATCTACCTTGATGATAACGTCAAGTCATTTATTGTTTAATGTACCTACAGTATAATAATTGTTAGATAAGAGCGAAAATTTTTGGGGAAAACAATAATTAGTCTGTGCCAAAAATATTCAAAGAGACGATATATGATTTTTTGTTGTTTATCACATTCTAGTTGTAGTTTCGTCACAAAATTTGTTTTTTTCGAAAAGAAAATTACAAGCAATACACATAATACGACCACACAACACAAATATTAATAGAACTATTACGTATTTCGATTCATTTCTTTGGGTATCAGTTCCAATTTATATAATTTTAAAGGTTGTTTGCCCTAACAAAATAAATGGGGGTGTCTGCCGGAGGTCATCACCATCATCATCACCATTATCATGACGGTATTCATCTTTGAAATAATTCCATCTATTCTAATGTTAATTTAAATTTAAAAATAACACACACCGAGAGAATTTCAAAAATAAAATCTGGAAACAGATGATTTATCAAATTGTTGGCAAATACCAAGTTTGAAGAGACGTAAAGTATCCGACCTCATTCACGCCACCAATCTATAATAGTTGAGATCTCTCTACAAATAACACATAGATTTTTCCGATTGAGATTGCATCATTGAAATTCTTATTTTGATTAATTTTTGTTTTTCTCTTATATATTGGTTGTTTACTATCAAAAATGAAGTTTTTTCCACGTTTAGAGGAATAACGCCGAATTTACTTCACAGTTCAAGGCAGAAAGGTCGACAAATTCAAGATAATTCAAAGGATTTGTTTCACAGTAAAATCCAATAATAAACAATCAAATAAAAACCCGAAAATTTTTAGACAACAGGTAATCTCTAGATAAGGGAAAGTAAAAATATCCAAATTTCTAGTCGAATAGATAACAGACAACAGTAAACAAGTATATTTTAGACACAAATTGAAAAAAAAAGTATCAAAAACATAGTAGCATCCTTTTTAAATATAGACTAGTTTATAACGAAAATACACACAACTAAATGGACTTTGTCCGGCCGTTACATAACGTAGCCAATCTACGGAATCCCGTCTGTTAATCACCCACTGTGTGTGTTACTTTCAGTGTATTACTCTCTCTTTCCAACAAATTACAAAATCCTACACAATCAATGGTAATTTTTCTGATATGTTGTGATTAAATTCAGATGATTTGCATGTTATCAATTTAAGAAATTTTTGTGTTTTTTTGAGCTGAAAGTGGTTCAGGAGAAAAGTGGTGAAGGCGCGAAAACACACTTGTCCCTCAGTAAAATTGTTATGACAATGGATTTCTACTTTAATTATTGAATAATATTTACCAGATTTAAGTTCTAGTGAGAATTTATAAAATTTACCTTCATATAATCCCATATCAAGTGATTTTTCCGACCGGAATGGCTAAAAAACTGATATTTCTCTCTTCATATAACCAACCAATCACTATCATAGAAAGAGTGGTGTGTTTTTTTTGTTTTTCACCCCCTAAAAAGTTTTACTTTTTGTCTATAAATCCGGTCACTATATCACAAATATTAACACATTTATTGTGTTTGTAATTTTTCTTCTACAATCATCTAATTATTAATAAAAACACGATAAAGGATAAATGGTAGGATGTTTGAAAAAATACGTGCGCTCCCACTTCGCTCCGAACAGTTTCTGTCTGTTTCTGTCGACTCACACAATCGTTTCAACAAAAACGATGAACGGACGACGTCGTCGTCGTCGTCGTCGTCGGCATTGTAAATGATTGTCGTCGCCTTGTCGTCGTCGTCGTTGTTGTCGTTCTACAAGTCGCACGCCGATAATAATAAATTTTATATACCACCAGTTGTTGTGACAAATACAATAGAGATATCAGTTACAAATCAACCGAGAATGATTTTTATTTGCTACATACTCCATTTAAATTGTATAATTATAGAGAACGCCGCCTCCTCGACAAGTGGGAGGTAAAAATCTACATTTTCTCCAGTGTTTTAAACTGGAGAAATAGGCGCCATTGTATTTTTACATACGCAAATCAACAAGTTTTCTGAAAATTCAAATGAAACCCTAGTCTATTTTTCTTCTACACAAACTGAAAATCTAATAGTTTAGTTTTGGAAAAAGAAGCACTTTAGTTTTTGAAGAAAATCGCGTTTTTGACGAATACATTTCCCTATTTGCTTTACAGTTCCTTTGATTTCCAATTTGGATTTTATTCCCCCATATGTAGTTCGTTTCTTGGTTTGTCAGTTTTTGTTAGAATTTTCTTCAGTTTTCGCGAATTTTCTTCGACTATAAATACCTACTTTTCATCGATTAATCGAATTTTCTCGCTTTCACTATAATACGACAACACAGTTCGTTATAAGTGAACATGCAACACGCCTTTCTGTCAAACATGGATTTATCTCACGGAATGAGTTTCAATATGGAATATTTTCATTGATTATTTGAGAATTTTTTTCGCGCGATTTTTTTTGTATGTTTCTGAGTTTATTCGCCAATTAAAATTTACGCATTCTGATAAATCCAAGAAAACTGAAGAAAAAAAAACCTTTAAATTATAAGACCTAAGTTCATTTGCTTATCACTGTCCTTAAAAATTGGAATTATAATATTCCTTAGAAACACTAAAGGATCTGTTAACAAACAAAAAATCCAAAAATCAGTGGAAATTCTAAAATATATGTTATTCCTGAATTTGTAGGAAAGTTTTTTATACAATACCAACTCGCACAATCAGTGGTGGATCTAGATATTTTCGGGCCTGAAGTTCATGTTCTTTGTAGGGCTCCTCAGTGACATACACCAGAAACAAAACAGACGGAGTGTATTATCACGTTTAAGCCTCGGGGGTTCCCTGAAGCTTGTGAACTTCATTAGTTTCCTGTCTGTCTCGTTTTGAAAATACGATTTTAAGGCCTAATTATTAATTATTATGAAACTGCGCCATTATAATTAGAATTATGCTTTTTCATTGTGTTACAATAACCGTTATCAGAACAACGGTCAATAAATAATGTCAGATCAAAACTATCTTTGTGAGACAGTTTTAATAATTTCCTTTGAATCAACAACACATTTTCGATAAGAATTCTAGACTGGAATAATTGGCGATTTCTCTCCCGATCAAAAGTCCAAAAGTGATTGAATTTTTTACGGAATCTCTCTACAAAGAATATATGACACATGTAATGTACATACATATGTATTTGTTGTTATTATTATTAAAAGAATCAAAACAAACAACATATACACACACGAACGACGAGATTAGTGTTAAAAATAAAACAAAATTTGTCGATTTTGACGAAATATTATTTGAAATATTATGTATGATAGAAACAGTAGAGATAGACAACGAAATTATAAACAATCACTGGTAGCAACAATTTTTTTTTTTTTGGACACAAGTTGTTTAAAATAATCCTATTTTTTGTGTTTGGGATGTTGTTATTATATTTAATTTCAACAATAAAAATATGAATAAACAGAAACTTTGAAGATAAGATAATATGACAATAATATTATAATAAAAATGAAAATGAACAATTTATGAAGAAGATTTTCCGTTAAACATTGAAAAGATTTCCAATTTGAATCAACAAAACAATTAACAATAAACGAACAAAAAGATGTAAATTATTTTATAATTTTCTGTATGAAGGACAATACAATATTATGAATAAACAAAAATACAAATGGATAAAATTATTATTAAAAATTGTTAAAACTCTTGAATTTATTTATAAGAAGAATGGCGCACAATTATAAGTGGGTAATCGTTAAAATTTTCATTTTTCTAAATCATTAAACATGATAAGATCTTATCGACTATTATTATAGATGGACGAAATTTACGTACAATAGTTAACTTGAACTTGAAACGTATTTTTACTATAAATAATTACAAGAGACCTACTTCTATATAAAAATATACCAGAAAAAACAAATCGAAATTTTTGAAAAAAAATTGATAAGATTATAATGTGATTGATTTTGAGTGATTTTTAATAGAAATTGGAGAAAAAAAAGACTTTGATCGACCCATAATACACAGGTATATAAGTTGTTGATACGATCGAATTTCCGCTTACGCCGGAAATGACTTTGTTAATACATTAATAAATAATAATAACAATAATAATACAGTCAGATGGAGTAGTAACATTTTTGACTATTAGTACAAGAAAAATTGTCAACAATTACAAGGATAATTATTGCAAGGAAGAGATATAAATGATAGGAGTAATATAGTAGAAAATAGATGCCTCGCTTATCGAATATTTACTCAACAGATATTCTAACAATAAAAATCCATCATTTGATAATGCAGTAATGATGTAAATTTGCTAAATGATGATTAAAAATCGATTTATTTTTCTCGAATCCTCAAATACAACAAAAAAAAGATCCTTAATTATTTTTGAATCCCAGTCAAGTCTCCTGTTCTAGACGCTTCTCTCCAATAGGTCAAGGAGGAGGAAACGACCTAAAGATAACGTTTGTTAATACATTCTACACGAGTTATATTTCAAATCAAATCTCAAACAAATCAGAATAACAAAACATTATAATTTTCTGTCGAGAAAAAAGTCAATATTTGAAATTTATTTATTAACACACACAAAAAAAATTATATTCAAATAAAATGAAAAGATAATCATAATCACGTATTGAACATGTTGTAGACATATAGATGTTTCGGCGACAAATTATCGGTTCTTGCACCCAACAAGTTAAATACAAATTGTTTCAAATTCTTGGAGGAAAAATTAATAACAAAAATAACAAACAAACACGATAGACAACCAATTATACAAGATGATAATCTGATAAGAATTTTTTTCAAAAAGGTTCTACTTTTATTCGAGTTAGATTAGATTGGAGAATAGTGAAGGGCCATTTCTACAATTTCACTTAAACTTCCAATTATCGACAATTGTTCTTCTTAACAACAATTAAATTTAATTGCTATATTGGTGAAATTCATTGTAAACAAAATTTTGATTTACTGAAATATTCCACAATTTATTCAAAGAATTCAGTCAAAATACCACGTATTAATTAATAGGAAATTGAGTGGTCTCCCTTGAAATACCTATTATTTAAATAATTTAAATACAATAGAAGCTACTACTTATAAATCGATTCTTTATGCAATAATTGAAGTTTATTAAACTGTTCGTTTTTTTCCTAAACAATGATAAATTTGATAAAATTCTTTTGGTGGAAAAAAATCAATTATTATAGATTGTATCGAATACTCACCAAGAATATGGAAAAAATTCTCATCTAATCGTATGGTACTACTTAATAAATAATCAGTACCATCAACTTCACCGTCCGAAATGGAAATTTCACCAGGACTAGTAGTTGAACAATAGGATGATGGCATGGTGCCGAAAAAGAAGTCACGAAAATTGGGTGAAATTTTGGATGATTTTTTTGCAAACAACAACAATAACAAAAACAACAAAAAAACAACCAACCAACAACCTAAAGGTGGTAATATATAATATCTTCTAATTACTCTGTCTCACCGGTTATAACGAACTAAACTGAATTCAAGAAAGTAACAAGAAGAATTGTAGCAGTTTAGGAATTAGTTTTTGGTGGGAGATTGTTTATGTAGTTAGTAAGAGAATCATGGCTTATCATCGAGATAACTAATATTAAAAATCTGTATAGATACATATAGTTATTTTTGTATTATTATTATTATTATTATTACATATTTCTAATCGATTTTACGAAAATTATGCGAATTTCGTAATTATTGCACTTGATTGTTTTAATTGTTCTTCGAATAAAAATCGTGTTTTTTGAAGGAAAAACTAATGACTTGCGGAAAATATTTATTTATTTATTAGAAATAAGAAAATTTATTGTCAAGTATTGTATAATTAAGTTAATTGCTCTATGAAAATGGCTTTCCATGCTAAACGTTTCTATATACATAGATATTAAACATTTAATTGTTGTTCAAGTATTATTATAACATCAATTTTATATAAAAGAACCTCCACCTATTTTATCATAAACTGTTGTTGGGTCAAGAAGGTAAGCATTTAATGATAACAATTTTGAAAGAGTTATGTGTTATAATAAACTGGAATCGGGTTATCAATATAGTGAAGACCTTAGAAGGGACCCCGGATACTAATTCTTTGAAATAAAAAAAAAGACGACAGAAAAAGTGCCGAAAAAATCGAAAATCTCTAAATCTATCATATATATGTAGACAATAAAAATTTCAAATAAAAATCAAAATAAAATATATAGTTCAAGACCTTCGACACGTCTTCCGATTGGTACTTCGTTTTTGCCCCCTTTGTCGATAACGATCTCTATTGGGTTACGATTAAGAAATCGTTATCAATATTGAAATTGATAAGATGTGACGACGATTCATTTTTATTATATAGTCAAACTATATATGCAAGTTTTTATTATTTATTTTGAACAATTTCAACATTAATATATACATTATTTGTAATATTAATTAGTCACGGGATTTATTTTCGACAATTTTATTGAACAAAATAAAGGAAATCGATGATAGAGATCAGCATGAAAACACGTGAAACGATGACTTATTATTATTCTCTCTGTTATCATTATTTCCTCATATATGTATAGTATGTTGTTAGGTCATTATTAAATAAATTTTTCCAACAAATAATATAAATGTTTAACCAGTAGAGAGACAACAAGAGGAGTAGCCTCATTATTTTATATTGTTTCTAAAAATAATAAATAAAAATTGTCAACAAAATACTCTGATTATTACTTTAATTGTTTATATGTAAGTAATAAAAAAAAAAATCCAAGCAATATTCTTATAATAATGAAAACTATTGTTGACAACTAATTATTTAATTATTCCGTATTGTATAGTATATGACGACAATGTAACGCACCTTTAATGATAACAATTCGTACAATTTCTGATAAAAGTAATTACATACATAGAAGTATCAATTTTCAAATTAATAATACATTAACAATAATTTGAATAAAATATAATTTAAAGAAAAAAAGAGAAGAAAACAAGGTCGTCTTGCGACATATGTTTTGAATTTTTAGAGACATCCCCATATATTCGTCGATATTTTTCTGTACTTATGAAGAAAAAAAAAACAGATAATGACATATACACAGCTTGATTGATTATTGTATGATTCGATAATTTACAAATGGGAAAAAAACCGATGAAGAAGAAGAAAAACGAGTTGACCCCGCTTTTATTGATAATAATCTACATACACAGTGTCAATAAAGTAGTAGCTAATAGACCATGAAACAAGAAAGCCTTATAATTATTTTTCAATAAAACAATTTTTTTTCTCCTACTAAACAAGTCATATCACTAAGATAATTATCATTATATAATTTGATAAGAATAGAAAAATACATAGTGTACCTACGTGTATTCCATAATTTTTCCATCTACATACATACATTTTGTCATGCCTTGAGACAACCTTGTCTATGAAATGTAAATTTTTCAAGCCCTAAATTACATCTTTCTTTTATAATATTATCGTTATATATTGTAATTTTGTTTTAATAATAATATCGTGAGATATTACAACAACAAAATGAAAACAAAAATTGCAAATTAATTATCATAATGACAATGCATTTATCTATATATACGGCAATTATACTAAGCGCTCCTCTGTATTATTTTATCTTTTGTCATTAGTACTTTATTTACAAATTTATAAATACATTCGATTGTCGTTAGTAAAGTGAGTTTTACGACAAATTTAACAACAATTTGTGTTTTGTAACTCATTTTGTAGTAAATGGGCTAAAGTTTTGCATAATGCAACTAACAGATGCACGAAAAAATCATTTTTTAGCACCTGGAAATTAACAAAAAATATTTTGCCTATTCTAACGCTAGGGGGTAGAATTTAATGGGACATTGGATATGTTGAAGGTATACGCACGTATTGGTATAGGCAACCAGTAATACACTTGGGAAATAGATATAAAAATGGCTAATTGTAGCTCTCCAAGTAGACTAAAGTTGAAATTTGCAGTAAATTTGTATTTTTTTTTTAGGTTTTTTTTTACAAATTAAGTGGTTTTTAGTTGTATTTTACACCGATATAGTACCATAATATTTTTATAATGACGTAAATTGATATACTGTAATTTTTGGTTGTTTAAAAAAACACCTTTAAGGTTTTAAGGTAGATAGGGTTTTATGTGAATTAATCTAATGAAATACAACAATTATTCGTCAAAACAAATAAAAACATGCTTTCCGTTTCTTTACACGCATAGAAGATTCCGTAAAATCCGATAAACAAGTCACGACCCTCTTTTATCAAGCCAATGTAAATAAAAACATATTCAAGATTATTTTATTATTTGAACAATAAAATAAGGATTTAAAAAATGATAGTACATAACAGAATAACAGGACAATTTTCGTTAGGAAGGCAGAGAGAGAAAAATCTAAAAAAATCTTTACCCCTTACAATAATCGATCATATTTATTATTGTTCGTGTGTGTGGAAAAAAACCAAACGATTATCTCGATTTTGTGGACAACATACCATCAGTCGATGATGTGGTAGTATTTGGTTGTTGCTGTTGTTGTTGGACAACAACTGGAGCTTCTCCAGCATCATCAAGTGTCAAAATCACCTGTTGCTCTTCCATGACGAGTCCTTGGTAGAAATGGGCCAAAGGTCATGTGTGGAATCCCGGTCTGGTAAAACACACACACATATATATATATATATATATATACGCAAACACACACAATTTATCGAACAAACACCAAACTATTAAATACTACTACGAAATACAATTAATTGGTTTTTTCCCCCCATTCATAGATGATGATTTTATTTTATTTTTCATTGAAACATTTCTCCAATTATCTATCTTGTTTCAATTACTTATTTAGAATAGAGAACAATATAAAATTCATTATCTGCGATTGTACCAAACAATTTGTACGCATGCGTTTTCATATTTGATAAGTCGATTGGCAATTAATTGAATGTGGCGCGAACTTCGTAACTTCATTCATGAATCATAACACACGCTTTTAGAAATACGCACAACTTTATTATTATATCAAAAAAATGTACAAAATAATAATATTGGACTACAGTCCTATGTATTATAAATACCACTATACCAGTAACAAACAAAAAAATATAAAGCCATATTTAGGTACACACAAACTTACAACTATCAATCATTGCGAAGTTTAATATAACACAAAGTAAGATTTTTGGTGTTATCCAGATTGCTGACAGAAAAGTCTTGATCTGTAAATAAAATTTAATTTCAAATTATAAAGCTATACAAACATTGTTGAAAATAAAACAAACTATCATACCTGGCATTATATCAAAACGTTGTAATTCTCTAAATTCAGCCCTCATTACTGCAGATATTACTTCAGCAATACCAGACATAATAAGTATACGAAAACGATAATTATTAGTTGAGAACTTGACATTCTTCTTACCAGGTGGTATTTTGCAGCAAGCACAATTTTCATTCTCATAAATACCAATCCCATTTCGATCAGTTATCAATTCTATGTTGCCTATATTTTCTACAAGAGAAACTATTGTTTTATTTATCATAAAGAGGATTCATTCAAGTTTTATATCAAAACTTACGAATAGTCGATTCGAAATTATCAGGTTGTTGCTGTTGTTGTCGTTGCTGTTGTTGTGGTTGTTGCTGACGACCTAATGTTAATGACGATGGTTGTTCTTCAGTAAAATAATCTTCGTCACTAATAGGCGTATCCATTATTTCTACCATTGGTGGTGATGTCGATGGTGGTGGTGGTGGTGGTGGTGGTGGTACTTGAAATTCATCAATGGCATTCGTTTCAATTTGTTGTTCAGAATTAGTTTCGGCAGTTTTGTTGACTTTCTTCTTATCAACTTTATTGTTCTGTTGTTTCTTTGGCGATTTGGTTGGTCTTTTATTTGTAGTTTTTCTTGCTTTCTTTGTTGTCGCCTCTTGCAATTGATTTTGATTTGAACCACTTGCTATCGTTTCACCACCATCGTTTTTGCGTTTTTTTGATGCTCTCTTTGGCATATTATTATTTTCAGGTAATTCAGAAATTGATTCCAAAGTACTCTGGTGGTGGTATTTCTTTGATGTTCCTGTTTCATTTAAATTATCCAATGATAAAAGTTTATACTGTCTTAGTATTAATTTTGAATTAGAAACAATCTCTCCAACAACTATACGAGGTGCTTGTTTTCTCTCTCTAGTTGATCGTCGTAAATTCGAAGTATCTAAAAGATAATAATAAAAATTAGTCATGTGGTGAAACTTTAATTATCTTTCGTATAAATGTACCTATAGTTGAATTCCGATTCCTACAATTAGATCGATTTGGGGTTCTAGGCTTCTTGAAAGACACTCCTAAATTCAATCTAATATTAAAAGTTCATTTAAATTGATAAATATATACTGACCTGATCGGTTTTGTGATTCGTTTTTCTTATCGGTTTTTTGAGATTTGTTTTTATTATCATTTTTTTGATTTTTCTTAGATAACTCTTTTGATAGTTCATTTTGTTTTTTATTAATACGATTTTGTGTAATATTTTGATGAATTTCATTAATTTCATCATCATCTTCTTCTTCTTCTTCTTCTGCTTCAACAGTCCGGATTTCATCAAATTTCTCAATTAAATTAGATCTACACGACTTTAAGCCCGACTGTTTTCTATTAGTATTATCTATATTTTGTTTAGCTGTTATTTCTGTTTCATTAGTAACATTCTTCGATTTTTGATTACTGGACTTTGTCGTTTTTGGAGTACCAATCTGTTCATGTGTGCGATTATTTCTACGGTTATTTATTAAACTTTCATTAATATTATCAACATCATCATCACCATTATATTCTTTTCTATTATTGGACACTCTTGATATTTTATTATTTTGATTATTATTGCCAATTTTTGAAATATCCAATCTTTCTACATCAACACGTACTGTTAACGTTTTTGAATTGGGTAATTTATTATGAAGTAATGATACTTCATTTCTATTATTATCGACGTTATTTACTGTTTCATCAATATTATCAATATTTTGAACACTTTCATTAGTTTTCTTGTCCTTTGTAGGTTTCTTTTTTGAATTATCCATGATATTATCAGATACCTGATGTCTACTATTACTATGATTCATATTCAATCTTCCATTATCTTTACGTTTATCAGCAATCTCTGCAAGTATCTCACTAAATGACCTCTCACGATGCGAATTATTTTTCTCATTCATCTGTTCCGATGATTGATGAGGTGATAATGTTTGATTAATATGTTGAATACTTTCATCATCTATTCTTCCATTATCTTCATGATTCTTCTCAGTGCTCTGCATGTTTGAAATAGTTCTAATACTATGGCAAATATTATCATTATCCATTTGTTCATCAATAATTTTATTTGTATTATCAATTTTAAGAGTTCCACTTTGTTTTTTACTCAGATTCATTGTATTATTCTTACTTTTCTCTTTTGATTTTTCTAATATTTTATAATTAATACTTTCATGTTCATTTTGTACATTTTCAAAATTCTCATTTTGTTGATTATCAAATGAATTATTATTATTATTATTCTTATTTTCTTTATTGATACATTTATCATCTGCTTTCTTTCTTTTACTTATTGTTGATAAAGTTTTAGTTTTTTTCGTTTTTGTACTATCCACTTTTGATTGTAATGTTTCATTTCTATACATATTAGGAGTCCTGTTTAGACTTTTTGTCAAATAATTTTCATTGTTGTCTTGCAAACGAATTCCTTCATCATTATCACTGAATCCATCTTCTCGGACTTGTTCAGTATTTTCCGAATTTCTTATAATATTTGTTAAAGTATTTAAATCATATATGTTATTACCAAGTTCCATATTATCATCACTATCGTTATCATCATGATCATCGGAAATATCCTCGTAAATTTGTGGATGATGTTTTGTTTTAAAACCAATTGATTTTTTATTAGCAAAACTCTTCTTAGTATTCTTACATTTAACTGTTAATTTCTTATTCAAACTTTTAATCATTGATGGATTCCTCTCCAATGAATCAGACATTCGTTGTACAGTAAACGATTTACTATTTCGCCATGGCTTTACCATTCCATTAGATCTTTTTCCATTCAATTTAAGCTCCTTATCAGCTGTCATTATAAATAAACTACCTGTTGAATTTGCACTAGCAGCACTTGCTACACTCTCAACATCACTAACTGGACTTTCTTCTAGTAGTTCTTCCCCTTGTTGCTGTGATTGTTCTTCTAGATGTTTTTCCTCTTGTTGCTGTGATTGTTCTTCTTCATCTCGTCTTTGTTGCAGTTCTTCTTCTTGTTGTTGCAGTGATTGTTCTTCTTTATCTCGTGACCTTTGTTGTAGCTGTTCTTTTTCATGTTCCTGTGATTTTTCTTCTTTATCTCGTTCTTCTGCTTGTTGTTGTTGTTGAATTATTTCATCATCAATTGGTTGTCCAGAATGTAGTACTTTGTCAATATGTGATTGGTCAGATAGTGATAATGTTCGGTAATGTTGGTCTGCATTATGTTTCTTTGATTTTGATAAACTTTTTTGACTATTATGTGATTTTGAACAACCCGGTTGTTTATTCCTATTATTGTTGTCATTTTCTTTATTCTTCCATAAATTTTTAACAATAGTTTCAGGAGAATTTGTATTCAGCCTATCTGTATCGATTGGTGATAGTGACAATGTTGAAGTTATACTATTAGATCGAAGTACACGTTTGACCATTGGTGTACTGGTTGGTAATTTTTTTCTATTATTCTCATCTGTTTTTGACACATTTTCAAGTACTCTCGCAATTATTGATTGTCGATATTTAGCTGGTTCTATTATATCTCTACTGAATAAACCATTAGGACGTGGTGGTCTTTCCTAAAAAAATAAAAAAATAATCATGATTAGCTATTACAATAAACCAAAAAAAAAACAAAACAAAACAGAAAAAGACATTTTCATTATTGAAATATTAATAAATAATAACTCAAGAATCGATACGAATGAATCATATTACGAAAATTATTTCAGTCAACCATCATGGGTAACACACTAAACAATGATAATGTATTCAAACCTATCAATATTATCTACAGATTTGGAAAATTATTTGGAATGTCACCATATCCAATTCAAGAATATGAAGATCTAAAATTAACATTTTTTACTCTAATGACACCAATGGGTATGTTTAGTTTAATTAAAACTAATAATAAATAAATAAATAAAAAGTAATGAAAAATTCCAGCCATATCATTTATGATGTTTCTATCATTTGGTATTGATTGTATCATTGAACAACCATCAACATTATCAATAGCTAGAAAACTTGCACTTATATTAAGAGGTTTTCGTGTTTTCGGTGCATCAATAACAATATTTCTAATAATGAATCGATATAAATCACTAATAATTGCTGTAAGAAAATTCCATAATTTCGATAAGAAATTTATTGATTTCAATCAAAAAACGAAATATTATCAATACAAAATTATTGTATTGATAGCATGTAGTTTTACAATACTGATCAGTATTACTTATCTAATTATGGATTATATTAATAATTATTCGATATTATATTTGATTAATACATTTTTTTCACAAATGTATCAATACATTATAACAGCTGTTGCAATAATTTATTTAAACTTTTTCTGTTTCGGTATTGCATCAAAACTAGACTTTATTCTAATATTAATACGATCAATAAAACAACAAAAGTTTATATCGAAATTCAATAAAACACCATTACAAGTTTTATTAACAGCAGCAGCTATGTATGAAGATATTTATCATACAACTAATCATATCAATCGTATGGTCTCAATACCATTTCTATTCGCTATTATGGGTAGTATATTAGAAGCTATGGTCACAGCAAATCTAACATATCATGGTGAAGCCACCAATATGGATGTTATTAGAGCTATTATTTACAGTTTACAAGTTTTAACAATTCTATTACCACCAATGTTGATTCGACGAAAAGTAATTTAAACAATAATTATATTCATAAAAATCAATATAAATAATTTTTGGTATTTTAGCCGAAACGTATCACTCGAATCCTAGCTGAATGTTATATCTGTTATGAAGATCCAACATTATCGAAAGCTGTACAGTTACCATTTCGTCTACAATCTACAGATAGTTCCAATTAATTAGCTAGCATTACTTTATCATTATTATACATTATATTCTAGTTTGACTATATAATACAGATGTGCTGGATAATCTCGTATAAAATACACACTACTATCCGGTGTGCCGGATAGTGGAGTCGTCCGGAGAGGAGAAAAGTGTCCGGATAGGCCGTATACCGGATCGTAACGGGATATCCGATGGATCACTACTGTTCCCAATATAATCCTCGTCGTACGTGTTAACTTTTCCAAGCCATGCTGTTCGCGTACGAGGAATAATTAAGCCAGAAAGCCAACTATCCGGCGTAATTATCCGTTGCATATCTACTATATTTATAAGCTTGTTATAAGTGACAACAGAAATCTGAATTAGTTGGGACAATCTGTAGAAAATGATACTGATAATAAGTGTTAATATTTGTTTGTTTTTAGAAAAATACTTTCTTATATCAAGTCTTACAACAGGATATTAAAATGACTGTTTGTGGTTTATATCCTATGTCAATGTCTGCTCTATCTGAAGTAAGCATTACCGGTATTTATTAATATTATCAATATTAATAGATCATTATTGATTATAGCAAGTGGGGCTATGTATTTCTACAATTCTATTCTTAAATCAATTATTGAGTATTTAAATATTGGTATTTTATGGTAAATATAAGCACAATCTTTCAAATCCTGTTGACATGAAAGTCATTATAGTAATAAAAGTTTACTTACTTTAATTTGTTTTTCAAATTCCTGTATAAGATTTTCCAAATGCTTTACAGATTCAGAGAATTTATCTTCTTCACTAAAATAAATAAATAAATAAATAAATATATTGTATAACCGAAATAATCAGTTCAAAGCGTCATAGCAAAACAAGGTTATAAACTATTTACTATTAAATTAGATTATATTTATTAGTTACCTGAAAGACGAAGTATTTGGTTCGTTCATATTGATAAAAACTATAAGTAATGATAACAAAAAAAAACAATATTCTTATTATTTTTTGACAACAAAAAACAAAGCATAATAATAACGAACTTTCGACAAGTTTCAAATTCACTCCGAGTCTAAACAACAACAGTGCTACCAACAAACTAAATTTCCCTAACATAACCACACTATTCCGGTCACACCACAGTCTACAGTAGACTGTGGGTCTGGGTGGAAAAATTACGAAAAAAAAACACCAAACTGAGCCAGCTTTTTCATTTATTACAGGAAAATCAACAGTTTTTTTTAATAATTATTTTGAGCTAGTGAAAATTACCAACAGATGGCAACACTAGCTGTCATTGCTAGCAACCCTCTAACCCCTCCGACCTTTTCAATTCCAATTGACTGTTATTAAATTATTGAAAAAAAAATTGTTTATTGGTCTAAAAAGGAATTAAATTGTTAAAATGTTGTTTTAGGCGGTTGTCAGGTTTTATTTGGTGAGAGTTGGAGGAACAGTCGTACCAACAGAATAAATTTCCCCAACTTAACCTAGCTTTCCCGTCCAAAAAATTTTGATAATATATGGAAAGCATCAAGTTTAACAAATTTCTCTTCATTTATTGCAGTAAGAGAAACAATTTTGGAATTTTTCACAATTAGGACTTGTTTTTGTGTATTTTAATTGTTTTTTAAAATCAATTGTAAATTATTATCAGTTGGCAACAGTGGCTGTCATTGCTAGCAACTTTGACAGTTGTTATCGTCAGTTATGATAAATTTTTGAATTTCCTTTTTCCCTATTAATTATCCAAAAAAAATTGTTTATTTAATGTAATAATTACATTGTAGAAATGTCGTTTTTACGTGGCTCCCAGAACTATGTTTGGTCAACAACCAGTGTCTTGGGCAAGGGGGCAACTGGGGCTGTTTATCAAGGTGTTAATAAAGTAACTGGTGAACCAGTTGCTGTAAAAACATTCAATCAAATGAGCCATTTACGTCCACAAGATGTACAGATGCGTGAATTTGAAGTTTTACAGAAAGTCAATCATGAAAATATCGTAAAATTATTGGCAATTGAAGAAGAACAACAAGAGAACCGTGGTAAAGTTATTGTGATGCAATTGTGTACAGGTGGTAGTTTATTTAATATATTAGATGATCCAGAAAATACATACGGTTTAAGTGAGAATGAATTTTGGACAGTTTTAGAACATTTAACAGCTGGTATGAAACATTTACGTGACAATAATCTAGTACATCGCGATCTAAAACCTGGAAATATAATGAAATTTATACGTGATGATGGTAAAATTGTTTATAAATTGACAGATTTTGGTGCTGCCCGTGAACTACCAGAAGGGCAACATTTCCAATCGTTATATGGTACAGAAGAGTATCTACATCCTGATTTGTATGAAAGAGCTGTATTAAAGAAATCTGTTAATAAACAGTTTGGTGCAACCATTGATTTATGGTCAATTGGTGTCACATTGTACCATGTGGCTACTGGTAATCTACCATTTCGTCCATATGGTGGACGTAAAAATCAAATTACAATGCACAAGATCACAACACAAAAAGCTAGTGGTGTTATATCTGGTATACAGACAACTGATGGTGGTGAAATTGAATGGCGTCGTACATTACCAGATAATTGTCAATTGAGTCCTGGACTAAAGAAGATCGTCACACCATTACTGGCTGGTTTATTGGAAGCTGATGCTAAGAAAATCTGGACATTTGATAAATTTTTTGCAGAAGTTACTGATGTATTATCAAGGAAAATCATTAATATTTTCCATGTAAATAAAGCACAATTGATCAAAATTTATATACATCCAGATGAAACTTATAATCATTTACAAGATTATATTGAAGAACAAACAGGAATTGTACCGGAAAATCAAATACTTCTATTCAAATCAGATTTATTTATCAATTTAATCGAAGAGAATACTAGATCTGATGGTTATTCTGAGACAGCGGAAGAAGATCCTTTATTCCTGTTCAATAAAGAGAACAATAATATTACTGTAATACCGGACCAGAGTTTACCAAAATTTAATGATTTCAATAGTGAAACATCAATCGAAAGTGATGCAACTCAAGCAAAAAATGCATGCAGTATTGGTTATGTATGTAAACGACGTATCGAAAAATATTCACTTGCTTGTAATCATTTTACAAATGCTATAATCAACTTTAGTCAATTTATTGCTAAAGAATTAAAAGAACTCAATCAAATAACACAGTTTTTATTGGAGAAGACAACAATGGTGAAAAAATTCGGTCAATTCCTATTATCCAATCATCAATTGATTACAAATAAACCGAATAATCTAACAATACCGTATGTATCGGATGATTTACGAAAGATTAGTGAGAATTTTATATCAGAAGCAGCCAATAAAATTCCACAATTATATCAGAATCATGTGATTGAAAGTAATTTAAAAGTAGAATGGAATACGTCCACTGGTGCATTGAATTGTCCATGGAAGAGTTGTGCATCCGAACGGGCACGTACAGAAGTGGAACGTTTAAAAGATTCTTGGCAACATTTAGTACGTGATCGTGCTACACGACAATTATCATATAATGATCAACAATTCCATATATTAGAACGGATCAAAATTACACATACATTAACTAGAATTAAGAATTTATTACAAAAAGACGTCTTTCCACAGTTCTGTCAATTGGCTGAAATCTTTGGTGATTGGTATAAGATTGCACAAACGGTTTATTTACAGATTATGATTTTGAAAAAAGATGTTGGAAAATTCGATAATGATTTAAAGAAATTTGAAGTAGAATTGATAATAAAAAATGATGAATATGTTGAACAAATTAAACAATTTCAAGAGACTTCAAATAATGGTAATAAGAAGAAAATTAAGAATTGTAATAATCAAAAATTACGTGTATTTTTAAAAGATTATAATAATGAAAGTAAAGAAATACAGAAAGTTATTAAAGAAAATGTTGAATTAACACAACAAATGTATGCAATTCTAGAACAATTACAGATTGGTGAACAGTTACAGGAGACACACCAATAGAGAAAGACTGTTTTTATTATTATTATGTTAATAATTGTTTATTTTTTATGTGAAATATGACACTTTCAAATTTAATAAAAATTATTTTTAGGAATTACGAAAATGTTATAAATGAAACACCCAGTGTCGGACTGGCAAGTTTGTCTTTATTTTGGTTCACTGGGCAGATCTGGATTGAGAAGGAGGGCGAAGCTCAGCAGCCTCAGAAGTACAGTTACGGGCACATAAAAGAGAACGTCTCTTTGGTAAGAAATACTAGTATTTTCGTTCGTGTAAGTCAGGCTTTTTGTCTCTTTCGAGTAGGAAGGTGAAGAGATAGAAAATCTTTCCTACCAGATTCGCCAGATTCTGGTCTTTGAAGCTTAAGTTGTCTTGTGGAGACCACCCTCGGCAGCCCGATTTACACAAGTCCATAAAAAGCGTTCTCTTTTATGTGCACGTAACTGTACGTCCTTCTTGGGGTTGTCAGTGTTTGATTCATTTGAGCTACCAAAAATACTCTGCATATAATGTAGAACCGTGCTCATATGGGCACTGGCGATCTTGAAAATGCTAGGACGAGCCCGAGATCGGACTATCTTCTAGCCCCCACCTGGTTAAAGTACCTTATTAGCCCACCGTGTGGTCAGGAGCAGATTTAATGTTACTGCGGCCCCTTATTTTAGAGTTACATTTTGCTTTCCAAAAGTAGTAAGTATTCAGTTTTACCCAGTCCGGCACTGGAATTACCATCTCCCGATTCCTTTGAATTAATATTTATAAATAAAAAATCTCGCTTTAAGTTAGGCAACCATTTGAATTGTAAAATAGCCTTGACAGCAACTTAGTTGATATAATATTCTTATCGTGAACTATTTGCGACATTTCTCAATGGACGGGTGTTTCCCACGCAAAGAAACAAACAACAAACCAACTAAAATACTCGAATAGTTTGAAGACGATTCAACGAAAATACAATGTCGTTGCTACATAATTCACAGAATTATGTATGGTCAACAACCCATATTTTGGGTAAAGGTGCATTTGGTTGTGTTTATCAAGGTGTTAATAAAACAACCGGTGAACTAGTTGCTGTAAAGACATTCAATCGTATCAGTCATCTATTTCCGGATGAGATACGGATGCGTGAATTTAAAATTTTACAAAAAGTCAACCATGAGAATATTATAAAATTATTAGCAATTGAAGAGAACCAACAACAACACTATGATAAAGTTATTATCATGCAATTGTGTACTGGTGGTAGTTTATTTGATATGATTGATCAACCAGAAAATCTGTATGGTTTAAATGAACAAGAATTCTTGATTGTTTTAAATCATATAACAAATGGTATGAAACATTTACGTGACAATAATCTGGTACATCGTGATCTAAAACCTGGAAATATAATGCGATTTATATGTGATGATGGTAAAATTATTTATAAATTGGGTGATTTTGGTGCTGCCCGTGAACTAACAACTGATAATCCAGTATTTCAATCATTTTATGGTACTGAAGAATATCTACGTCCGGATTTATATCAAGCTGCTGTATTACAACAGAATCAGAATCGATTCTTTGGACCAACCATTGATTTATGGTCAATTGGTGTAACATTGTACCATGCAGCTACTGGTAATCTACCATTTCGTCCATATGGTGGCCGTCGAAATCGTACAACAATGTACCAGATGATATCGAGAAAATCCAGTGGTGTTATTGCTGCAATTCAACGAACTCATCGTGGAAATATTGAATATTCGTATAATTTACCAGATAGTTGTCGTTTAAGTTCCGGTTTAAAGAAACTCATCACACCTTTATTGGCTGGATTATTGGAAGCTGATGTGAGTAAATTTTGGAGTTTTCAACAATATTTTAGTGAAGTCACTGATATTTTATCAAGAAAAATTATCAATGTTTTTCATATAAATAAAGTACAGATTATTAAAATTTATCAACAACCAAATGAGAATTATCAATATTTTCAAAATTGTGTTGACGAACAAACTGGAATTTTACCAGAAAATCAAATATTTCTATATAAATCGAATTTATTCACAAGTCTTGATGGTAACTATCCTGATACAACAGAAGAGGAGCCTTTATTCCTCTTCGATAAAAACAATAATCAAATTACAGTATTATCTGATAAAGATTTACCCAAATGTGATGGTTTTCCCAATGAGATTGATCTAGAAACTGATCCAGATACGGCAAAGACTATTTGCAGTATTGGTTATATTTGTAAAAGACGTATCGAAAAATACTCATTGATTTGTAATCATTTCACAAATACAGTCAATAATTTCAATCAATTCATTGTAAAAGAATTGAAAGATTGCAATCAAATCGTACAGTTTCTATGTGATAAAACGAGAATGATTCAAAAAATTGCACCAATTCTTTCATATTATCAACGACAAAACAACAATTCTGACTTATCAATCAGTTGTATTGATGATCTAAAGATTAGTATTAGTCGATTTAAATCAGAAATTATCGATAAACTTTCACAATTGTATCAAAACTATGTTATTGATAAGAATGTGGTAGATGAATGGGAGAAGTTGATTGAATCATTGGAGAATCCATGCAAGAATCGTGCACCAGAACGAGCACACACCCAAGTGGGACGTTTGAAACTCACATGGCAATTTTTTGTGATAAATAGAAATGCAGGTCATTTATCAATAAATGAACAACAATTCTATCGATTGGAACGTGTAAAAATTACAAATACTTTCCAGAAAATTACCAATCTTTTACAACAAGAAGTGTATGGACAATTGCGGGAATTACTTGGAAAATTCGATGATTGGTATAAAATTGTGCAAAATATCTATTTGGAAATAATACTTTTAAAAGTGAATATTGGCAATTTTCGGGATGATTTAAAGAAATTTGAATCAACAATAAAACATGAAGATTATATAGAAAAATTACAGAGATTTTTACAAATGATACGTAACGAAAACAGAGGAAAAACTAAATGTAATCATCAAATATTAAAGGAATGTTTAAAGAATTACAATACTGATAGAGAGAACGTGCAGGAAATTTTACAAGAAAATGTTGTATTAACACAAGAACTCGATGGTCTTCTAAAACAGTTACAATTTGATAAGTTTTCATTTAAAACAGAAACTGCCATTAGCTAGAATGTAGACAGGAGGGATATTCAAGATATTATAAACGAAAATTCTCAATTAATTCAAGAAATACAAACAATTATGGAACAACTGGAGATTTCTCTATAATTTCTTGTTTTCTGGCATAAAGGCGATAGGAAAAGAGAGAAACTTCCATTTCAATTAATACAAAATATTTAATCAACTATAAAATTTTCTACTTATTTAGAAAAAATACTGCAATAAACTTATATCTAGTTTGAACATACAAAGAAAAACCCTTAAACTATAAAAGGACAAAATTGTCACAGCCATTAATTCAGACGTATTTGTTGTAATTGATTAAGCGCATCATTCAGACTTTGAATCACTTTACGATTTTCATCTAATAAACTATCAGTTTTGATTGTACTTTGTTCATAATTTCTCAATAAACTTAAAAGTATTGTATTGAAACTATTCGATTTCCTATTATTAATATTATTATTAAATTCTATACAAAACTCTCTAATTTGTCGTTCGTGTAATTGTAAACTTACTTCTAAATCATTCAAATTATGATAAATTGGCAGTATTATCCGGAACCAGTCTTTAAATAATTTAAAATAATCCTCAAAGTCCGGATAGGCTTTGTTTTGGAATAGATTCTCTAATAAACTTAAATATGCTTTCATTGTTTTATTGAATTTATTCAATGATTGAAAACGATTCGTATTTGTTGTTAGAATGATTTGTTTGATTAAAAATTTAGCATGTTTTAAATTATGATCTGTATATGGAAATTCGAGTGTTCGTGGATTCTCTACAAATTTCGGTAATAGATTGTTTAAATTCGACCAGATTTTATTGATTTTAATGATTTCCCGTATAAAATTATACGAATTATTTTCGAAATTCATCAAAATCGTACAATTTTCCGTCAATTCTAACCATTGTTTTATCGAATATAATGTAATTTTTGATAATCGTTCAATTGATCGTAATTTTAGAAACAATAATTCACGGAAATTCTCAATAAAGTTCGATATAAATTGTGTTGTTCGTACACAAGTTCTGATTAACGATAACAGACATGAGAAAATTGGTAAACGTGAAACATGTTCAACTTTACATGAAATATCAAGTTTTTTAAATGTTGTCGTTATCTCCGTATTGGTTTTATCGAAGATAAATAATGGTTCTTGTTTCGTTACAATTCTCAATAGATCCGCATTGAATTGTGTTAAAATTGTCTGTTTACATATTAATATTTGATTTTTAATAGGAACTTTAAATTGCTCATTAATAAAATGCGGCAAATTCTCGAAATTATAATCCACATCAACATAAAGTGTATATTGATGCAGTGAATTTATATAAAATAAATTTAACGGTTGCATCGTTAAAATCTTCCTAGCTTCTTGATAGAATTGATTGAAAACATTCATTTTGCGTGTATCATTTTCGAATAAAATAAATAATAACGGTGTTAGTTTCTTACGTAAATCACAAGTGATATGAGAACGTTTCGGTAGACTATGCAATACACGAATATTGTTCTTATCAATTTGTTCAATTGATAAGATCGTATTGTCTTTCTGTTTCATTTGTAACATTTCTAACATTACACGTTTATCATTTTGGCCTTGTAATGGTTGGAATGGCATCTTTCCACAAGCTGTCACGTATAAAGTTACACCCAATGCCCATAGATCAACATTTGGACCGAAATTTTTCGGTGTTTGTTTCAATATTGATTCGAGAACTGTTGGATGGAAAAAACCCAGTGTACCACAGATTGTTGCAAATTCTTCACCATCACATACGAACTTGGCTGTACCGAAATCAGCGATTTTATACACAAACCCAGTAGGATACCGAAACTGTAGGATGTTGGCTGTAAAAATACTTGTTTTTAATAAGTGATTTCAATCTTTAAGTTACAGAATAACAACCTGGTTTCAGGTCGCGATGTACAATGTTGAGACTCCTCAAATACACCATGGCTTCAGTTAAATCATGAAGCACAATCATATAATCTTTATCTGCTAATCCTCGGGCGTTTTGTGGTTGTCGCAGGTAATCCCGTAAAGTACAATCGGCTAGTTCCATCACCAGTACTGGCCGTTTTGTGATACATTCTGATTCAAGTGCCAAGAATCTGATAATGTTTATATGATTGAATTTTGGGAGAATATCAATCTCCCCTTTGGTTACTGCACTATCGAAGACTTTTACCGCAACATCTTCGCCAGTTTCTTTGGATTTGCCGCGGTACACTGTGCTTGTAGCACCGCGGCCTAATTGTATTTCATTCAGCCAAATAAAATTTTTTGAGCAAAACATTCTTTTTATCTCGTAACAATGAAATAGAATGATGCAATTACCAAAAACAAGACGTGAAAGGAAAGCGGAAATCGGGGAAAGTGGCTAAAAACAACACAATAATAAAGAAAATTAGTTTTAATGTGACAAAAGTCGTAATCAAATTAATATTTATTCGATTTTATGATAAATAGGGAATTTTTCAAAATTACTTACACGAGAAAACAACAACAACAAACAACATATGATCGAAAAATTGCAAAGAAACAAAGGGGAAACTCTTAAAAACTAGCCATCTTGCAAAATGAATACCACCAAATTCCCTAAACAAAATACACCAATCAGAATACGTACAGCAGAAAATTTCAACCAATCACTGATAGTTGCGGAAAATCATACACCAATAAACATTAAGACTAATTGTCGCGCATCACAGTGCTGCCATATTATATAAACTATCTTTAAATATAGCAAAAGAAATGAGCTACTGCCAAGGATTCAATGGATCCTACACATTTCAGACCTTATTTTCTGATCCATGGTTGTGATGGGAAATCAGTTTTCCAGTGCAATTTATTGAAAATTAGGCATCTTGCCAAATGAGTGCGATAAAAATTAAATTCCCCAGACAAAATACACCAATTAGGATACAGCAGAAAATTTCCACCAATCACTGACAGTTGCGGAAAATCAAACACCAATAAACAATATCACATTGTTGCCATATCACACAAATTATCTTTAACAATAGCTACAAAATTAAGTAGCTTCTAATTTACTTAAAAATCATGACTTAGCGCACAGCAAGCATTGTAGAATTTGCCTCCAACAGACTTCCTGGCAAGTTATACAATTTACAGATTAGAACGACAATAATAGACGTGTATAAAATGAGAACTTTGTAGTTTTTATGGTCTTGCTGAGACCTTAGAAGTTGATGTTTAGGCCTTTCAGTGCTTAAATCATTGTCACAATGATACCAATAACCAGAATTCACGAATTTATTTTTCAATTAATTCAACTTACAACTTAAACTTTAAGAAAACTCTGTTTTTGTGCTTTAAAATCACTCCTCAATTGTATAAAGTTATGAAGAATTGAACGATCTAAATTCACCTACAAAAGACAAAAATCACCATAAAAGAATACAAAATAATTAAATAAAAAATAATACCAAAGAATCCTCTGAACAAACTTGTTGTAAATTTTCTGGCTTAACTAACAATAAATTACATAAAGCATGTAATGTTTCAAATAATTCAGCAACTAAAGGTCCCAATGGTTTCGTACACGATCTATACTCGTTTAAATCACAAATAGCTACCATAGCACCGGCTGTATTAAATTGAAATTGTAATAAATGTTCATAAACCACACGATGTAAACGTATTCCTAATTCTTGTAGAACTGCTGTTACATTATTACCATCTAGATTTGCTTTCATTTCTTTAATTATATTCGTAATGTATTGTGAAACGGCTTTACAAGGCTACAAGCAATAATTCTTGGTAATTAATCAATTAATTAATTAGAGGCAGTAAATTACCGGAGATGCGACTGTATCAAAATCATCAGTTTCAGGCTTAAAATCGGTTTTCTTCTGTTCAGCTTGAAGATAGAGTTTAACCCAAGTTGCAATAGCATTAACGCATCTAAAAAAGAAAAACTATTAATATTTTGCAACATGTTTCCGAAATTGACAATACCTGTCCAAGCCTGTATTGATCTTTCGTTCAATATCACCTAAAACATCCTTCTTTTTCTGGATACATTCATTGTATTTCGGAGTATTTCTGTAGAATTTCGACAAAAATTACAGGAATTTTTCGAATTTATTTAATAAAAATGACTTACATTACTAAAGGTACAGCAAGATCGGTGAATTGTTTCTCCAATAAATGTGTGATATTATTACTCTGATAGACAACATTGAGAAAATACAAAATCGGTGGATTTTTTGGACCTTCAACTACCGGTATTGTCTGTAAACCTAATTCTAATGCATAATCAACATGTTCAATTAACAATGAATTGATTAAACGATGGACAATTTCAGTAGCATCAGAAGCGCGATCTTCGGGCTTAGATAACTACAGAATAAAATTAAAATCAACACAAATCAATATAATTGGAAAACAATCATTTTATACCAATTGACATCGTTGGAAGGCATTCTTTGTATCTTGAAGGATCGTAATTGCTAATTCTTCAGATAAAAATGTCTCACCACCATAATTTTCAATTTGTGCAATATTTATATTAGCACGACTACCAATAACTGCTTGAATATCACGACGTAAATCTTGGAAACTTAAAATTAAGGATAAAAAAATCATTGTTTGTCAATAAAATATTGTAATATTTAAATACCCGCCTGACTGGATCGGTTTCTTTTGATGATTCTTCGATTCATAATAACGTTGCAGATTAGCTGCACTTCTTTCTTTTAAACATTTCAATTCCAACCTATTTTACAAATGGTTCAAATTAGTTCAATCGAAATATTATAAACGAGTGCTTACTTAATATAATTGTCGATGTATTTATTGAAAATATTGTTGGATAATTTGATTAAATAATTTTTATCATTTCCCATATTGATTGCCGCCAAATCATTCGATAATTGATTAGTTCTAATAATAATTGTACAATAAAAATTAATTAAAAGTTTAATCAAATCACAAAATATTCTTACTTGGAATAGAGTTCAAATAAAGTCTTTAAATAATTATAACTATCCAGTTTGGATGATAATTTTGTCGAGATATACTCTTGAATCTTTAAATGGTAAATATTTAACACAAATTTTGCCATAACTTGTTCCGGATTATTGAACACTTTCTTAATAACTTCGTAGTTATGTTGACAAACGGCTAATAAATGACCAAAGACATCTTTATTCAATAGACAACCCTAGAAATAATTTGCAAGTGTCATTGTTTGGTGATTTTTTCAACTTAAAACGGTAACTTACCGCTTGACTTTGTTCAATAAAACAATCAATACATTGTGAATATCCTTTAAACTGTGATAGAACATTTGCAATTTCTTTCATACGTTTAAAATCCTCTCGACGTTGAGCTGTTGAGAATTCCTCAATTAATAATCGTTCAGTTTCATCATATTTACGCTCAATTTTCTGTTTTAAACCTTCAAATCTATCAAATAATAGCAACAATATTGATAATACTAAATAATTGATTGGATAAATATATACTTGGTTGATGGTAGATCTTGTGATATTAAATATAATTTTTGTATAACCATAGCAGCTTCATCAATTCTCATTGGATCTGTAAATAATTCAGATGCTGTCGTGTTTGTATTTAAAAAATCACTCAAATGTGTTAGAAGATTCTGTGCTTCAACAACACGAGCTCTTGGTCCGTTTACATTATCCAATTGATCACCTAAATGTAAGACTTTTGTTGCAACATGATTGATTTTACCATCCAATTCTTGAAATGTTTCAATAGCTTGCTATAACAATACAATTTTACAATTTACACGATTTTTTGTGGTGTAAATCAATATAACAAATAAAATTACTTTATTTTGTTCTAGAAGTTTATGGATTTCTTGAAAGAATAATGCTTCATCTTCACGAACTGTAGCTTCTAAACGTTCACACTTCTTCTGTTGCCGTTCTTGTAATAAAGTCAAGTCTCTACAAAAAACATAAAATAAGTAACACAGATTACTAGTGTTTCAAGTATTACTTAATAGCTTGAACGAATGAATCATGCAACAATGTTGGATTAAAATCATCATCATTATCAGTTTTGGTTTCTTGAATTGTACGCCAAGCTAGACGTTCAACAAATTCTTCAGCATCAAACGGTTCCTACAACATTTTTACAATGAATAAAACGATTAAAAGGTTTTTGATTATAAATAATTACTTGTTCCAACTCTTTCATATATTGTTGCATCATTTTGGGGAGATTATTGATAAAAACACAAATATAAAGGGCGTTTATTTTGATAACAAATGTTTGAGGTTAGGATGCAAATTGACAGAAAAATGACACCTGTTTGACAGCTGTCAACACGTCATCAGTGACTGTGTTTTATTAATCCTCTACTAAATATAATCTTAGCTCTACTTGCTCGAGCAGAACCTGCTCAAACGCGCTGGAAAAACTGGGTAGCCGTGATGGAACATCAAACGATTTTTTAAGTTTGGTAAACCTAGATGTAGATGTAGTAGATGTTTAGGCGGGGCTGGGTCTCCTCCATTATACTTAGACTCCAGTGGTCCATTGTCAGCCCCGATTTTTCAAAGTTCCTTACAGTCCTGAGCCCTTAACCTGTTAACCGAGCGGGACGTATAAAGACGTCAAACGGAAACAATATCGGGAACGGGTAGGACATATGAAGACGTCCTTACAATACATATATACCCGTGCTATTGCGAGAGTGCGCCCCCGTTGTATGATGTGTACTTCACAAGTGCCCTCCCCGGTTAACAGGTTAATAAAGCCCAGAATGTCTCAGGTCCAGCCTCTGTTCCTCCTGAGGCTGGGCCCGAACCAGCGATGCCTTAGCTCAGAAAGAGCACAGCACGTGAGCCGCCGTCTCGTCATCCGCTGAGCATTTCCTACATGTGGGATCATCCTCGACGCCAAGGACCTTCTATAAAGTTCCTTGCCTGTCGTGCCTTCGGGTATTCCAACCAGTAGTTTTTGTGGGCTTCGCTTGTCCACTTATTGGTTAGCGATTTTTTATCACGTATTTTGTTGAAATTTTCAAGAACACTTATCAATTCAATTTGATGATTTAAATCGAGTTTGAGAGAAGTATTTATTGCCTTTATTGAATAGTGATAGAGTTATGGCAGTGATTGTGTCCGAATCGTCTGATAAAGATTCAACCACTGACGGTCTGAAAAAGTCAGTAATGCCCAATGTCTTTACAATGAATACGGGTGGAAAATTAACTTATTTATTGTATAATATTTTAGATGTGATTTCAACATGGAAGAATATTCCTGGATGAATTAATATTTCTGTTATTGTATTACAATTTATATAAATTTCAATATTTTTGTTTTATCACTGAACCAGAAATAAAAAGATGATATCTGGAGCATATTTTAGTTTCGTCTAACAAAACACTATAATAAAATAGTCCTGCATTTAATTCAAAAACTTCTTTGTTCTAACCACCACTTGATAGCATTCACATGATCACCATTGATACAAATAATACCAGCAAATTCATTAACTTGTAGACGTAATGGTTTCGGTTTGATTTGATCTTCTAAGAATGGTCGTAGATCTTTTTCAAGTTGCCAAATATCACCTTGAATCTTTCGAATAACTGTATGTCGGACATCACCACGTTGTTTGATTTTTAAATATACTGGTATCATATGGTTTTTTGTTCGGGCAATAAAATATGATTGATTCTCGAATAAATTATGATCACCTTGTGGCTTCCATCCAGATGGATATTCAGACTTTTTCGGTGGTTCAGGTACAATATCTATTGGTAATATACGTTCAACATATTTCCATTCAATTGGATTCTTTGTTATCTCATATTGGGTGGTGATTTTGGGGATATCTTCAAGAAACAGTGACGATTCATAACTTGAATGCCTGATCTGAGACAATATCTAAAAATATCCGATTTTTAATTAGATACAATATTAATATACATGAAAATTGAGTACCTTTTGACTATTTTCGAATAATCGAGGCAGATATCGTGATAATTTTAACGCCATTCCGAATAAATTAATTTAAAATTGTAAATTTTTCCAAAAACAAACAACAACTTACATAACCTCACATTTACATGTCACCCCAATTTATATTGCCAACTGTAAGTGATAAATACAAAATCCCCTAAATTGAAATCGAATTTGTATTGCCAACTGTAGGTGATAAATAGAAAATCCCCTAAATTGTAATCAAACATAACCTCAAAGTTTCACATGCGTTTCAATCAAACTTTTTGAAATTTTGTGTTGATTTATTTTCAACAAAAGAAAACATAAACAATGGAGCAACTTTTCGTAGTTAACAGGTAAAAAAATTATACGAAACGTGCCCCCTCAGTGACGTACACCAAAAAATATATCAGTTCAGGGGGCCCTCAAAAATCAACCTTCTTAGTCTACTGTTAATAACTAAATATTTCAGAGTTGAGGGCAACAACAGGATAACCAAAGCCGAAGAACAAAGAAGATTGAATAGAGTGTTAAAACGAGTTGAACACAGAATCAAACTACGTCGACACAAGCACCAACGTAAAGACCGAAAGCGAGACAATATCGCCAACACACTAGAGAAACGCCAACGCCAACGCGAACGAAAAGCACACATCGTACCAACACCTGCAAATAATAATTTAGAAGAATTTGTCGAAGAACCAATCAATGATGAAGCACCACCGAAGAAAAAACGAAAGAGCCTCAAATCCGGTAGTACTATTGAAGGTTTTACAATACTAGGTGGTGATGTTGGTGCGAAACGGACAAAAGTTAAACGTGTCCTACCGCAATGGTTATCACATCCAACTGTAATATCGTCAGATTTACACGATTTAAAAACAAAAGTTTCCAATATAAAAGAATTGGATAGATCGTTAAGGAAACGTTTAAAAGTCAATGGAGTTAAGTATTTGTTTCCGGTACAAGCAGCAATTATTCCTTGGTTGTTGCATGTAAATCGACATGTTGATGTGGTTTTTCCACAAGATTTATGTGTATCAGCACCCACAGGCAGTGGAAAGACTCTAGCATTTGTTCTGCCTGTTGTACAAGCGCTAATGCGAACCACAACCAGACGGATTCGTGCTTTAGTTATTCTACCGACACAGAATTTAGCGGCACAAGTGCACAAGGCTTTTAGAACTTATATGGAAGGGACGAATTTAGAAGCTTGTCTATTGGCGACAACAAATCCATTCGAACAAGAACAAAAACAATTAGTCGACTACAGTAAGTGTTTGTTTTCGTCACCAAATTCTATTGATTGTTAACAAAAAACTCCTTGTAGATGAAGCATTCGGTTATTACAGTAAAGTGGATATTGTCGTTTGTACAGCTGGTAGATTAGTTAGTCATTTAAAATGGACGAAAGGTTTCAATTTACAAAATCTAGAATTTTTGGTAATTGATGAAGCTGATGTTGTATTAGAAACAGTTCAGAATGATTGGTTGTATCATTTAGAAAAACATATCGGTTGTAATAACAATGATGATCATAGTTCATTAGGAAAAGTGTTGAATTTATTTACATTAAATCAACGACGACCACCACAGAAGTTATTATTTTCAGCCACATTATCACAAGATCCGGAAAAACTTGAAAAATTATCACTATTTCAACCGAAATTATTTACAGTTGTTGGTGATGATTCAAAACCGAATGATAATGATGATGATGATGATCAGGGTGAACATGATACATTTATTGGAAAATACACAACGCCTATAGAATTAACAGAAAAAATTGTCACCTGTTCAAAAGAATTAAAACCATTAGTTTTATATAGATTTATTAAAAGTGAACAATTAACAAAAACTTTGGTCTTTACACATTCCGTTGAAAGTACACATCGATTAGCACTTCTATTAAGATTATTATTTAATAATACAAAGAACATACAAGAGATTTCGTCGAATTTGAAAGCAAAAAGTCGTAATCAGCTTATTCAAAGATTCACAAAAGGAGAAATTGATGTGTAAGTAAGATTTCGTATCAAAAATTCGATAATTATCAAATTTTCTATTTTCTAGATTGATTTGTACCGATTCGTTGGCCCGTGGTATTGATTTACCGGGTGTTCAATGTGTAATCTCATATTCAGTACCGAAATATGCTAAAACTTATATTCATAGATCAGGTCGAACGGCACGAGCTGGTGAACAGGGTTTATCGGTTACGTTATTACACGAAAAACAAGTTGCTGAATTCGATAGACTTTTGAAACAACTCAAGAAGGATAATATAGATAAGGTTTGGTTGTTGTTGTTGTTGTTGTTTAGATTCGTATTAATTTATAATTCTTGTTTTTAGGAGGGGATTTCTAATGAAAGTCTAGACGATTTGACTCAATTATATAAGAAAGCTTTGATTAAATTAAAGAAAACGGTTGCTTTTGAAAAGAAACGTAGAGTAAAGAAAATGATTTCAGTGAAAAAAGGTGAACGAAAAATTAAACAAGTTTCAAAATAAAGTGATATTGATGATTTTTATTTAGATTTTTTGTGGTTTATTACCAATCGTACTTTGGTTTTTTCTTATAATTTTAAGTCTATGTCCACAATAAATACGTAAAAGTACACTAATAAAAACAAGTATCACACCAATTATACCAATTGGATTCACTTGATGATGATAAATGATACAACTCAATAATACAGAGAAACCCTGTCGTATTGTTGTAATAATAGCAAATACTAATGGTCCAAAATCAGATAAGGTACTAAATATAAATAATTGTCCACTAGCTGAACAGATTGATAATAAAATACAATCAATAATAAAACTAGGATATTTTAACATAAAATCAATTGATAAATGAAAACTGTTTTGTTGTAATAATGAAACGGCTGTAAAAAGACATGAAAACATATTAACAAAACACATCATTTGTACAGGTTTCATATGGTAAGTTTTAAATAGAGCACCTTGCCAATTTGATGTAAAACTATCAAATGTTACATAGGAAATTAACAAAATTGCACCAGAGAATGTGGTTACAGTTGATACAGCCCTATCATTACCTGTATCAAGCATAAATATCAACATACCAATTGATAAGATCACAGCCGTTACATATTCATAATATTCATACTTTGTACGCGATACAATTCTACCCATAATCATTACAGGTATTGTTTTAGCAGCTTTGGCTAATACTTGATGTGGAAATGAGACATATTTTAATGCCTCATACTGACACCATGAACTCATAATATTCGAAAATGAACAATATACATATTTATATAATGGACATTTATGGCGTGGCTGTCGTTTTAAAAATAATACAGTACCAGACATACATACAGCCAAGATACGATTGATGAATACTAAAAATTGGGAATCTTTAAAATAACCAGATTCACCATTGGTATTATGGTATTCCTGTGTCATTACTTTCTCCTGTAATACACCCCAGGATAAATACGATACTTGTAAACCAAGAAAATAGAATAATAGAAGTAGTGTTTCTTGCCATAGAGTTCTTTGTTGTTGTTGTTGTTGTTGTGTTGTAACTGCTGATGGATTTGTTATTAACAATTCATCTTCACCAAAACATGTATGTATTAATGATACTAACGGACCACTATTAATTTTATTACTGTAATTAATTTTACGAACATATTTAAATATTAAATAACCAGGTAAAAATACAGTAATATAACCCAATATATTAATAATACCATGTATCAACCAACTATAATCCGGTGATATGTTTTGAACAAATGATGAATTAACAATTGCACTATTAATTATATATAAAAATCCTACTGTTATTATAATAATTAATAATATTATTATAATTGGGCCGTTTTTTGCCATGATTTTGTTTCTATTTATTTTAAATTCGACATTTATCACAAAAATTCTAACCTATAAATATGGGTGACGTTTCATTTTGACATTTCCGAAAAATGGATAATTGTCGCTCCAAATACTGGAAATCATATTTTTATGTCCAGTTTTTCCAAAAAACCAAATGATTTCTCTTTGAAAATACACGGGAATTTTAAAGACTCGCACAATCTTGTTGTCAAAGTGTAGACTACGGAGAAAGTTTGAAAAACAGATTTTGGGCCCCCAAGTACCTACTGTAAGAAGGTGCCACTTGTAATAAGACAATTTAGGATGGAAGGAGGGAACTGGAAAAACACTAAGCAATTTCCAATAACAATATTGATTATATTATTTGAATGTCATAAGAATAATATATTGTTTACATTATTGTATAACAGCAGTAGTCCAATAGAAAAAATAATACAATTTTTGTCCAAAAAAACAGAAACATATAAACGAACTACTGCAACTAAATTACCACAAAAACTATTGCTATATAAATCCATAAATTCTCTTTATATATAAACATAAATTCTAACTTACCAATATGCATTTTAATCATATAATTGGAGACATCTGATAACATGATTTTCCAATGCTTGATAATTGGTAAAACCAAAACTGCACTGTGGACAACTGTAACCCTGTAAAACACAAAAAATGCCTTATTTAAATAAAAATTCGTTGATTATCAATATGTTAAAATAAACCAAATTATATAAAAAATAAATCAATAATTTAGCAACAAAAAACAAAAAGTAATTGAAGCCAAAACATCAACTATCTATACTTTTTTTAAATTCTCATTTATGAATAATTTCCAAACCTAATTATACGGATTTATACAATGATCTATATGTTCTTCGACAAGTTTTAATGATCTGAATTTGGCACAGCAGATAGGACAAGTATATTTCGTAAGAGTTGGTGACTGTATTGGAAATAAATTCAATATTACCAAAAATTCAATTAAAATAACTACAATAAATTAAATTCTTACACCAGGTGGTCCTGCTGTTGCAGCTGCTACTCTACTAGCCGCTGTTGTTGTTGTTGTTGTTGTTGAACCTATTGATGTTCTTGATGATGGTGATGATGATGATGTTGTTGCACCACCACTACCACCTGATGATCCTAATCGCAACCGTTCAACTTCCTCTTGTAATTGTTGATTACGTCGTTGTAGATTCTTTAAATCCTCAATCATTTGTCGATTTTCATCTTTTAATAGTGACTTTGCTTGCACCTCAGCTTGAAAATCAGTTTTATAAACCTCTAATTGTTGTTGTAACACAAAACATTCATCACTTGATTTTTTATTATTATCATCAGATTCTTTATTCATTCTTGTAATTGTCTCTTTCGATTCATTCAATTCTACTTCTAAATCGGTAATTTTCCGTTGTGAATTCATCAATTGTAAACGTAATTGTTCGTGTTTTTCAATCAAATTTGGATCATATTTCGATTTTAATTCAATCAATTCATTACGTAAACCACTATCACAATCTTTCTGTTCATGTAAACGTGCAATTTCCATTTTCAATTCATTGATTTCATCTTGCCAAGTTTTCTCTTTAGTTTCAAGTATTTGTATTTTTTCCATCATTTCCATACGTAATTCATTCAATTTTTGTTGTTCTAATTGACGATAATCTTCAAAACTATCATATTTTGTTGCTTTCTCATTCAATTTTTGATTTGTTTCAATTAATTCGAGATTTTTCTGTTGTAATTGACCAATTAAAATCTCTTGTTCTTGTATTTTTTTATTCACCATTTCCAATTCCAGTTTACTGAAATCTTGTTGGGAGACATTTAATGGTAATTCTCCATCAATTGTCGACTTCTCTTTTAATTGTCGTTTCAATTCAAGAATCTCTTCATCTTGAAGCACTTTAATGTCTTTATATTTGGCAACCTCATCAGATAATTTCAAATTGGTTTCCTTTAACTAAAAACAATACTCTTAGTAATAATTATTATAACAAAGGGTAAAAGGGGGGGGCTCAAAGATGGTACTTTGACCTAGTCCCCCTGACCCCAGGGTGTGGCTACACAACGAGATCTTTTTTTCTACAAAAAAAACCGGGATGAAAAAATCTCCCCATCTAGACACACTCTTTCCAGTGATAATACAAACCTTGTCAATAGATTCTTTAGCTTCAGTTAATTTATCTTTATGGGCTTGACAGAATTTCTCAATCTCTTTTTGCCATAAAGTTATTTTATCCTTTTGAGCTTTCATACTTAGATTATTCTGTTGTAAAGCACCTAAAATTATATTACAATTTCGCATTAAAAATATGTTAGAATCAATTGAAAACAATTAGCACAAACTTTTTAATTTATCATTCTCTCGTATCAATTCTTCGACTTTCTTTTGAATATCCTCATGACTATCCATTGATTTTAAACTAGCCATTGGTGATGATATCATTTCCTAAATTAAATAACAACAACAACAACAATAATAATAATAATTTTTTCTAGAATTCAAGACAAGCACTTACCTCCACTGATTGTTGTCGTTGATTTTGAATTTTTGATAACTCCTCAGTTACCAAACTTTGTATATCTTTCAATTTTAACGGTTCAATCGGTGGTAAACTATCTAATCGTTGATCACCACCATCACCATCATCATCATAATCACCATTACTGCAAGTACCCAATATAACGAAAGATTTCTCATCATCATCAGATGATATTGATGGTATCCGTGCTCGTTCATGGTTCTGATTTTGATTTGATGGATTTAACTCAGCCATTTCTATACAAAACACACAAAAACAAGGAAAATATTTAATAAACTGTGGAGAATTTTATTATTATTATTATTATCAATATTGTTTGTTATCACTAGAACGTCATTTCACCTAGAATGAGTCAACTAGTTGACGAGAAATCGAATATATATGACCTTGATGTAAATTTACACAAAATTACAATGTAAATCCTATTGTTTTATCATTAAATCTAAATAGCAATTGTGTAAACGTTGAAATTGATAATTTTTAAAGAAAATTCATCAGAAATAATGTTAGTTTGATAAGAGAATACAACGAACATAACCTCAACGTGTTCGTGTTGATGGAATTTTCAATGGAACATTCTGGGGATTCCCGTAATTCTATCAAAAATAAAAACATGTCATCAATTGTAGCTTTTGGTAATCCCCTATTCGATATTACTGTTACAATAACAAATACAGAAATATTACGAAAATATAACCTCCAATCAAATGACCAAAAAGAATTACCATTAGATGATATTGAGAATATTCTAAAAGATATTCAAAGGTGCTGAAACTTGAAGGAAATCTACACAAATTCTACAATTACTGTTTTTTTTTTTAGTTATAAACAAACATACAGTCCTGGTGGTCTAGCACAGAATTCACTACGTGTTGTTCAATGGTTATTCCGGAAGAGAATTAAAACGACAATATTTGGTGCAATTGGGAGAGATGAAAGAGGCCGGATTCTACGTGATTTACTCAAAACGGACGGTGTTGATACTAGGTGTTGTTTGTTGTTCAAACACCTCCAATTGTTTAATAAGAGAGTAATTTTGTAGATATATCGAACAAGAGAATTATCCAACAGGTCTTACAATTGCTTTAGTTAAAGACGTTGATCGATCTCTTGTTGCCCATATTGGGGCTGCTGAAGTTCTTCCACTTGACGATCTAAAAACCAATCAATATCTAACATCGTGTCTGAACGATGCCGATCTAGTTTATATTGAAGGATTCTTTTTAACGAAACGCACAGAAACAGCCAATTTTATTGTAGATTATTGTAAAACACACCGAAAAACAGTAGCATTCAATTTAGCCGGACGATATTTATGTGAACAAGAACCGGAAAATGTGGAAAATTTCGTTATAAAATCGGATATAATATTTGGTAATAGAATTGAATTTTTAACAATGGCCAAACAATTAAAAACAACATTAAATGATCTGTTGTTACAATGGGAGAGTTATGGTAAGATAATTGTTGTTACAAATGAAGCACAACCGGTTTTATTGGTTTGTAATCGGAGAATACAAGAGATCTCTGTACCGGAAATGGATCGTAGTGAAATTATTGATACAACTGGTGCTGGTGATGCGTTTGTTGGTGGATTTTTTACAGGATTATTATTGAAACGTTCAATGGAGAATTGTGTTGAATTAGGTTGTTATGCGGCTCAGGAGATATTGAAACAACAAGGATGTACAATGCCACAACATACTCCAAATGTACAACTGTAATCAGTTTTTTTTTTCAGTTTTATGTACTTAAAGTATAATTAAATTAATTTAGTTTTATTCAAAAAGTCAATTTAGCTTACCTGTAAAATTGTGCAATAATTAGAATTTTAATTAATTTCTGAAAATAACGATGACAAAAAACAACAGCAGGCCATATGACAACGTAAATATAAGTGAAGTTAGCTGCAACAACCAAACAACACCGGTTTTAACCTTCAAATTACAACAATTACATTAATTAATCACTTAATTGTAAAATTATCAATTAAAAAATCGAACAAATTACGTAATTACGAAAATTAATAATTTACGCATTAGTAATTGAACAAATAATTAATAACAATGCAAGTTCAGTCGACAATGCAGCCAACAATTTAGGGATATTTACAAAAACCAAAAAACCCCATGTCATTTTTGACAGAACACACAAATCGATCAATTGAAAAACACAATTTCCATTTATTTATTTATTTTATTTAATTATTTAAAAATAATGGCGTTACATTTAATTTTACGTAATTCAGCGAAATTTCAAGGTATTTCATTATCAATTACCAACCACTTATTAATTAATTATTTACAAATTATGTAATCGATTATATATAGGGTTGAATTTATCAAAAAACGTATATAGATTTACACCCATTGTAACAACACCAAATAACTCATTATGGACCCAAAATACAAATCAATTATCAATTAAACAACCAACTCAATCTATGGTTTCAATGGTACCGAAACCCAATCCCATTATGGTACCGCAAATTCGTGCAATGTCCAGTGCAGATCATAGTAAATTATGGCCAATAGAACGAGCTGTATCAGTTGGATTATTGGTGATGGTACCGGCAGCTATTGCTATGCCAAATATGCTATTCGATATTCTTGTGTCGATTGGAACAGTTGCACATGTTCATTGGTATTTGATTGTTTCTCTTATAAACACAATAGATTGATGTTTTTTCTTGTTGTAGGGGTTTGGAAGCAATTGTCGTTGATTATGTCCGACCGATTATTTTCGGCAATTTAATACCAAAATTAGCATTAGGTTTATTGTATGTAATTTCAGTTGCCACTTTAGGCGGTCTATTGTATTATAGTGTTAGCGATATTGGTATTGGACGGACGATTAGGAAATTATGGACAATTACACAACAACCTAAACAAAATTAAATAATTATTTATTTATCGAGTTTTTGGTTGTTGTATTATACTTGAGTTGGAAGTAATTATAAATACTACATCTTATGATAAATATTGTTCGTTATTGTCAATAAATCCTAAAATTCTATATTTTAATTATAATTTAAAAGACCTACTGGAAAAAACTTGAGTTATTATTATTGTCTTCAGTTTGTTGCTAAATTTTGAGCATGTGTGTAATACACTCGTAAAGCCTCCCATTGTTTAGTGTGCAATAAGATATGTGGTCGTTTCTGTTTCATATGATCAACGGCTTGTTCCGGTGTCCAACTATATCTCTACAAATCAATCATTTGAAATCAACAAAACCGTACTTAATTCAAATGGACTTAACGTACTTGAATTAAGTAACAACCTACTAGTGTTGCACTACGAGTCCTACCAGCTTTGCAATGAACATAAACAGATGGTTTATTTAAACTACCAGGAGTTGTATCGTAACTCCAGAATTTCTTGATAAAATCTACACCTTCGATCAATTTCTGTTGACATGGTGTTGCAAAGATATCGGTGGTTGCCAATTGTAAAAACTCAACACCATGTTCTTGCCATTTCTTACCATCATTTGCTAGAAATAATTCATAATTTTCATTCATTGAAACTACACCTTTCACATTCTCCTCTTCAATGAGCTGAAAATAGAGAAATTTATCAAAATCTGTGGTTGACCCATATTCAAGTTCAAGGCTATTCATACCGACTTTGACCCTTATGTCAACCATCAATAAGGTTGACCCAATAATAATAGAGGTTATGTTAAATAAAAGTAGGAAACAACTGAAATTAATACCTGTTTTGTTAGACTGGGAAATGGTAAAGCTCCTAAAATAACTGTATCATCAATACGATCATACCATCGTCGTGGTGAAATTTTTTCCATCATCACATTGTAAAATAATGTTGGATAGAACGTCACCCTTGCAAACATACTTCACAAAATATTAAACGATTTCCCTTTAATTTTTAGAAAAAATTGATTGATTTTAATTCATTTTGTCACCTGTTCGATAACATTTTCGTTGTTGTTTCGGCTTTTTTACAAAGTTTATTGATGGTGATAGCGAAAGGATGACACTTCTGACCCACATTCCTACATAACACGATTAGGGGAAAAACGGTACGGTGGGGTAAGGAGAAAGTCCAATTTTCTCTTTTATTCACAACTGAAAGACCATTAGTTCGGATTAATTTACAATAAAAGCATTCGTGTTCATTTTGTCGTAACTTAATTTATTTTAAAAATATACATAAATTAATAACAATGAACAGTTGTTGTGTTGCGTATAAAAAAATCTAGATTTGTGGCGGCCCTTGAGGTCTTCGAAAATAAACAATTCCTGCTAGGATGGCTGTTAATGTTGTTATTAAATATAAATCCCAATTTGCACCGAACATTGCATTGAAATCAAATAATGTCGATAAAGGACTCTGTAAAAAAATACTTGAATTTAACCAATATTCGCAAATAATAACCAAAAATTGATTACCTCTCGTACACTTTCAATACTAAACATTAGATTTAATTTGAATAATGCTAAAGTAACCGGTACTTTAGCATCAGTACTGGTTTCAGCAGCTAGATCGTAACAACGTTTCGCTAAATGTACATCTCTAGCCATTCCAAGACCCTGTTCATGCATATAACCCAAATTGAACATTGCCTGGGCATTGTGTTGTTGTTCAGATGCTAATCGATAATGACTGGCTGCAGTCTCATAATCTACAGGTGTACCTAAACCGTAATAATGATAATCTCCCATTTTTACCTACAAAATTTTTAAGAAACATTAACAATTGCTTGTATATTTGTTGTTTTCCTATTTTTACTTGTGCAGCTGAATACCCTTGGGCTGCAGCACGGCCCCAATACAACAAAGCCCTAGACAATGCTTCCTGTGTTGAGAACATTGGTACTTCACCTCGATCCAATAAGAAAGCGGCATTACTTTGAGCTACTTCGTAACCTAATTCAGCTAATAAAGCATACTGAACGAAAGCTTCATTATAACGACCATCACCATAATCAGAATGTGCCTAGAAATTTAATGCAAAAAAATAGATAAATAAAAAATTGTGTTTAATAATAAAATTAAATACAGACTTGCATCAATATTTCACCCCAACGGCCTCTTTCAGCGACATTTTTAAATAATTCCACCGATGTTGGACAAGATCTCAACATACCAGTACCTTGAGCATGCATTTGACCTAAATTATAATAAGCAAGTACATGACCAGATTGTGACGCTAAAGAGAAATATTTATTTGCTAATTTATAATCTTTCCGAACACCAAGACCACCTACAATAAATCAAGATAAATGATAAGACAAACGATAATGAAGAAAATAACAAAAAAAACGTACTAAAGTACATATTGCCTAATTGAAGTTGCCCATCAACCCAACCTTGATCAGCAGCCGCCAAAAAATACTTATGTGCTTTACTATAATCTTTCTCAACACCACGTCCATATAAATACATTAAACCTAAACCACTTAAACCAACGGGATTATTTAAATCTGATGCTTTTTTGAAATATTTAAAAGCTGTATCATTATCGGCTTTTATTTCATCACTTCCATCCAGATAAATCTAAAAGAAATTAGGAAACAATTCTATTATTTTCCAGGAGAGATCAACCAAAAAACTTGTATTTACTTTGCCTAAATAAGCCATTGCAACTGCATTTCCTGCATTTGCAGCTTGTGTAAAATAATGCATTGCTTTCTGATAATCTAGATCGACACCACGACCACCTTGATAATGCAGCTGACCTAATCCCACCTGAAATTTTTTTTTTTAAGTAAAATTCATACAATTATTGTTTACAATTACCTGAGCTTGAATATCGCCCTTTTCAGCTAACAATTGATAATACTCGATAAGATCGTTATCTAAGATCGATGACGTATATCCATTTTCCATTTCATCTAGAAGTCGTATCCTTTGTATAGCTGCACCACCACCAAAAGATACCCCTTGACTCACTAAAAATGTAGCTTTTTTTACATAAAAATTTGCAAGGAAATAGCGACTAATGAAGCTAACCTTTATCAGCAACTTGTCGATAGAAATCTAATGCTTTTTCACAACTCGGTGCAACCGTGATTCCTGACCAATATCGATAACCTAAAGCCATTTGTGCCCATGTATTACCACCTAATGCACCAACTGTATAATGAACTAAAGCTCTAGCTTGACTCACATTTACTGTCAAGCCTGCAGCATACAAAAATCCTACAAACAAAAACACAATTAATACTAATTCTTTCTGAAGTAAAAATATTGTAAAACCTAATCCAGTATGTCCACTAGGATGTCCAGTTTCAGCAAGACTGGTAAAAATCTCTTTAGCTGTTTGTAGATCTTGATGTAGTGGATTGCCAAATAATTTCGCCCAACCAACTAATGCTTTTGCTTCAATATTCCCTTTATTTGATGCTTCCAATAATAATTTATAAGCATGTTTCTTATCTGGTCGTGTTTTATTTAATATTGCTGCAGCTGTTTCATAAATTGAATTTGCTTCAATTTCTTCCGGTGTCAGTTCTTTTTTCATGGATGATGATGGTGGTGGTGGTAATTCTTCCAAATCACTCGTTGCATCCAAATCATTATCTTCGGCCAATGCACTTTTCAATAAGTCGATCTCTTGCACCATTTTCTGTATAACTTTGACTTGATCTAACAAGAAAACATCAACAGCTTCTGGAATTTTACCGTTTAAAATATGTTTCAAACAAAAAGATCTAATAATAATAAATACAAAATTTCCTATATCTACATACGAAAACAGAAAATTGTTGTGGTTTTTCTAATGGAAAACTTTAAATTACCTTTCCGGCGTTCTTTCTCTTTGGTCAAATCCGGTGCTGGGACAATTTTCAAAGCCGACGCCCCATCATCATCTTCATCTTCAACAGATGCTATAAAGTCATCTTTATTATTGTTATCATTGTTATCTTTATCGCCGGTTTTCTGTTGTTTCTGATTATGTGTATTAGTGTCCGGTGGTCCTTGCAGATGTTCATCCGAAAATTCACAGCACAACAAAGAGATCAATAATAAAATCAATAATTTTTGGCGCATTTCTATCACTTCTTTCTGCCACTCTTGTCTACTTAAAAGATACGTGTCCAAAAAGACGTCACCTTCATTGATTTTTCGATTTTAAATTCTACCTCCATACAATTAGGTTATGGAGGATTCCCCATTAATATTTATTTATAACACCAATTTGTTGAAATTTAGCAAATAATACGACACTTCTTTTTATCACTTTTAAGGACTGTTTTTATCAAATTTTGATAAGAATACGAAGACAATTTTTTTTCAAAAATAAGTTCCGAAAATTTTGACGTGTTGACTATTTTTGACAGAACTGACGTTAGATAAACAACAAAACTAGTGGAATTTACATAGAAATTTCCAGTGGATGGCAACACTGTTTTGGTGGGAATTTCAAAAAAATTAATCATTCCAGATCACGTTTTATTCTTGAAGTCACTTTTAATTAACAATTTTTCGTTAATTTGTGAAATTACATCATGATGGGTAACAGCTTCAATTATATCTACGATTTTATTATAATCACCAGGCAAATAATCAGGAATCGGTTCAAATCGTCTAGCTCGTTCATGAATAAAATTACAAAATTCTTCGGTTGATAATTTTTGAATTTTTTCAATGAAATCACAATTATTTACAACCGATAACCAGTCATAGTCAGTTTTTTCTTGCCTCTTAGAGTCGATTTTTTTCTTATTCTCTTTAGTTTTACATATATTTCTACAGGAATCGATCAAATTTACAGCACTGCTCAAATCGTTTGTTGTAATATCCTGAAAAAAATCGAATTAATTTGATAAAAACCAAATTTTTGTACGATATATACATAATCTGAATTAGGGTTTAATATGATACTCCTCGTATTATCATCAATATCTTTACAAAATTGAGAGAACAGCATTTGTACCACCGATTCTGATAACCGTTGTTCATCATCTTGCGGCTAAAATTGCCCATTTACCATTATTTCAAAAGAAAGGTCGGAATTAACGAATTCTTACCAATGGCAGCCAAACATTGATACTGATGGCTAGTTCTAAATTTTCAACATAATGCCACCATTTATGCGGCATGATAAGAACATCACCAGGATTTAAAATAATTCGTCTACAATTATCAACACTTCTAAAATCCGGTAGATGTGGACTAAAGAAATTCAATTTTGAATAAATACTAGATTCTTCATACGGTATTCGTGTAGGTTTTAGGTTCTCTTCAGGTGGGAAAATTAACCATTGTTTCCTGAATTTGATTAATAATAAATGATGGTGATTTGATTAATAATTAAATTACTAACTTTCCATAAATTTGTGCAATCATATTACAACCATATGTATCAATATGGCAAGGTGTATGTGCACCTTCTGTACCAATCCAGATTGTTGAATTTTCGACTGATAGTTCAGGAAAACCAAATTTCGACCAATCAATACTCTATAATAGATTAAGTTAATGATGGAATTTTAAAGAATATTTCAATCTAACATTACGTATTTTATCGTTTGATAAAAACCAATCTTTTAAATATTTATAATCAAAATATATCCATTCTTTTTGGTGATTGATAGAAGAGAACTTTATGAAATCATTAAATGTTTTTTCCACAGAAATTGTCGTTCTTTCCCATTGCGGCTCCTGGAAATTTATGTAAATAATTAAAACAACAAGAAATATTAATAATTATTATTACTTTAGTAAAACAATTTTTGCCAAGACGACACTGCAGATTTTCATCTTTCAAAACTTGTTGCCAATCATTTATTGTCCAATTTAATAATTCCCAGTCTAATAGATTTTTTATAATTAACGGCTCTGAAGTATTTAGAATGATTTGTTTTAATTCATTTGGTTGTAAATTCATATTTTAAATTAAAGCCAAAAAGGAGAACAATTTATAAACAAAAAATATAGGTTAAGTCGCAGAGGTTGAGGTTAAGTAATGATGTCTAATTGTAGCTCAAAATGCTTAGCTTACTGGACGATAGGAAAAGTTTTTTATAATTAGACTATTATTGTACCCGAATTTTCTACATAAATTACGAAATCTTTCCGTTGGAGATTATCAAGTTTTTCTCGAATAATCAATATGATAATATCGGTTTTGGGCTGCAATTAGTCGAACAGGTGATTATTTGACAGATTGTCAATGTCACATGTGTCACCTGTCAATAATTCAAGGCCAAATCAGCTGATAAGGCTGCTTTTTTAACGTTCATTGTTTGGATTTGTGATAATAATTAATAATGTGACAGTAACGTATAGATTTTTGTTTAATAAATTATTGCCAAAAACAGAAAGAAAATTAACAATATTCGTTATGTGTAGAAATTTACGCAGAATTTTTGATTATTAAATGTTTGTGAAACAAATTAACAACAACGTGGTTTGTTGTTGTTTACTTCCTATTTGTTATTTTTAGAATTCAACACAAAAAATTGAAATCGTAGTAAAAGGACAATAAACACTACAATGGCCCAAGACGACGACATCCGACAAGCAGCTGAAAGTCTCTTATCATCAACTACTTATGCTACTTATAATGTTCAATCCCCAACAGGACTTGATATCTGTAAGCAATTAGATAATGATTTGTTTACAAAAACTTCAATAATCTCTGAATGCAAATAAGAAAGAAACAGAAAAAAAAAACGAAGTCAATCTTATTATAAGAATGTTGAAAATTATTTAAACGACAAAGTCTAGTTTTTGATTAATTTCTTAATAATTTCAATGGCGTTTTTAAGTTTTCTAATTATTATTTATAATTTATATTCTAGCACATTCACACAGTATCAATACAATACCATCATTACGTCCAGATTATATTATATCTGAAGATTTATTAGCTGGACAACGGTTTCAAGGCAGAATGTCGAATGTTAGACGGTTTTTTTGTTTATTTGTAACGTTCGATTTACTTTTTACTGGTTTAATGTGGCTCATTTGTGTTATGGTGAGTTAATTATTATTTAGATAAAAAACGATATTGATAATAATGATAGGAAATCTTTTTTGTTTAGTTGGATGGAGAGAATATCATGAAAGCTTTAAGTGAACAAATTTATCATTATAATGTACACACATCTTTATTTGATATTGTACTGGCAGCTCTCTGTCGATTTGTGGTTTTATTGCTTTTCTATGCATTAATTTACATAAATCATTGGATCGTTATATCGGTAGATATTTTGAATCTAATTAAAATTTCAGATAAAGATAATATTTAAATTTTAGATTTCGACAACATTAACTTGCACATTTCTTATAGCCAAAGTATTCCTATATGATGTAAGTTTTGATTTAAATAAATCTAGACACAAACAACAACAAAAAAATAATTTGAATTTCAATTACCAGTGGCCACATTCAACACAGCCAGTTTTCGAAGTACTTCTAGTTCTAACATCATTTGTACTGTCATGGGGTGAAGCATGGTTTTTAGATTTTCGTGTATTACCACAAGAATCACATGCACGACGGTTTCTAATCAGTAAGAATTTAAATAAATTGGAAAATTTCGTTGTTTTTGTTTTTGAATTGTAAATTATTTTTTAAATAATTCATAGCTAATACAGATTCAGAACGGGCTCCATTAATACAGAGTTATATCCATGGATTACCGTCAATGTATACGGAAAGTGTTGGTGCCTTTTATTCACCAATGGCCTCACCAGATGGATCAGTTTGTCGATTCAATCAAGTCGGTATGGGACGATATCCGGCTGTTCAACTTACCAGAGAGCAGGTGAGCTTTATCAAAATTTCTACATTTTTTTTTCAGTGAAATAATAAGCGTTGTTGTGTGTTCTTAAACCGGCTTTTGGTCGGTCTGGGTGCCGGTTAAAAAAACTGGTTTCCAATAGGAGAAAGATAAACAAAATTGCCAGTTAGAAAAAAACAGATACGATTATTTCTGATTAGCCAATAAATTAGTCGATTATGTAATCATCTTTCTATATTCAAAACTGAAAAAGAAATTTCTGTAAACGATAGTCTGTTCAAAGACCAGTTTGTCTTTAAACAAAATCGTATTGTGTTATTATTGGATTGATTGTAATTTCAGGAAGAAATGTACAAGAATTTGGCAGCAAGAACTGTACAGGAAGCATGGGATTTGTTGAATAAAAAAGATTGGAAACTTGAGAAACAAGTCGATAATGATATCATTCATTCAATGAATTTACCAAAGAGTGGAACAATTTTTAGACTTACTGTAATTTATTATTACTATTATTATTTTAATATAAAACATCGATATTTTAAAAAAATAATTATTTTTGTAGGCTAGAGTAGATGTTTCACCACGTGTCCTTCTTGACGAATTGTTCTTTCGTGTTGATAATATGCCACATTGGAATTCAGCATTATTAGAATCACATAAAGTACAAGTAATCGATGAACATACAGATATAACTTATCAAATATCAGCTGATGGTGCTGGTGGTTTAGTGACAAGTCGTGATTTTGTTAATTTAAGATGTTGGAAATTTATTGATGGCATTTATATTATTGCTAGTGTTGCAACTGAACATCCATCATTACCTAAAGTCGACAAATTTATCAGGTATTTAACGTAAACACAGTATAATTCGGTTATAACGACGACCCGGTTGTTACAACAAAACAGTGATGGGTCGTTGCATCTCCACTACTTTGGTAGATTGTGACGTCATTTTCTTGTGTCTAGAGAAGATGACGTCATTATATTCCAGTTTCCCGCCATTGCGGTCGGTAGAAAGTGACGTCATATTCTACCAAAGTGGTGGCGCTTCTATCGACCCGGGATATGACGACACTTCTAGGTCGTTGCAGTCGATATCTACTGTATATATTATTTTACCATCTATATCCCATGTATTTTGGAATTGTAGAGGTGAGAATGGTGCCGGTTGTTGGGTCATGCGTCCAGTTACCGATAATCCGAATCAGTGTATCTTCCAATGGGTGTTGAATACGAACTTAAAAGGTTATTTAGTAAAATCAGTAACACATCCAGCTTTTATTAATATGATGTTTAAATATATTAAAGAGTTACGATTGCATTTAGTTGATTTGATAAGAGAATGAAAGACTTTAATAATTTCTTAAAATTGTATTCTTTGAATAGCTTCTTATCGACAAATATCACACTAAGCTTTTTGTAATTATTGATCGTGTGCTATTTTGTTCAATTGACGAACAAAAAAAAATGATTATAGAATAGAAATTGGAGACTGTGATCACATTATTATGATTCTAATTAATTATTCTTTATATGACTGCCTGTCACTTAAATATCAAATCTTAGTAATTTTACGAGAGTTTTTACCATAGGAATACTTATTTAAAGCCTTCTATAAATATAAGTAAGTGTAATTTTTGGATAATCAATAAAAGATTTTTCAAGAAAAAAATCCTTCGTTTGCCTCATTATTTATTTATTGAGTTTCATTACAGTTGATAATAATAAAATATAAGTGATGTAGATAGGAGTCACCAATATCCGGGTATGTTTCATGGTTTTATTTATCTTGATTTGGGAACCAAGTCTGGCAGGCCTCATTTGCTATTTCGCACATCGCCGACAGTGCTTTACTTGCACTATCATACTCTGTAAATAAAATTTGTAAACTAAAACCGTAAAAAATATATATAAATTTGATAGTTTTACCAGTATTTGGGGCACGTTTGCCGAAGATCGACCCATTGAATGGTGGTTTACGGTAAGTAGCTCCAGCGAAACTAGCTAGAACGACTATGAGAAGACAGAAGATAGCGAATTTTCTTGTTGGAAAATTCATATTTCTTGCTGTTGTTGTTGTTGTGGTGTTGATGAGAACTAGTTGGAAACTGTTGTGCTTTTCAGGAAATCTTGTTGCTTTATATACGTGCAGAAAAATTGGAGAATTTTTCCAAAGAAAAATGCGCATGTTCGTTTATTGTTATATCTATAGAGTTATGTTTTAAAACGAATTATGCATCCATTTAAGGGTGGCTATTAGGTCCGGAAATCTAATAAACACCACAGTATTTCCCATGTGTACATTGCTATTTGCAGTCTTGTCCGATCTAATCTATTCTCAATATATTGGATTATTCAATTTACGTGTGTCGTAGGTGGCTTTTTGCTTTCATATTTAACGTTAATTAGAATATTTCATTTAATTTTTAAATAGATTTTCCACAAATTTTCAGTTTTCGCTCGGACTTACAAAAATTCTAAAGGAACTGGATAAATTAAACAACAATATAGTTGATAAATTTTATTTTATATACAACAAAACTAGCAAATAGTATCTAGTTTCCACTAAATGATCGTGTACTGGACGGGTTCCACCGATCACCATAAGAACAAATAACGTGATCCATATTTGGCGGGTGGCTTTGGAGCATCTTCAGGTAATCCAGGTGTAGCATCCGGATATACAGCAGGTGCTTCAACTGGTGGTCTAGGTCTATTTGTTTTATGTACATGAACTCTTGCATAATAATCATGGGGTAGTCGTTCAATGCCCATTTTATCTTCTGCACATTTATCGAAAACTGCTTGTGTCTTACGACATCTACAAAACAGAGTATTGTTTATTGTTCGTTTTCTGGTCGATTTTATATCGAAATTACGGTGTAAATTGTTGATTCGGACTGGATTTATCTAAACAATTAACATATTGCATGAATTCACCAGAACAAGTCTTCTTCACTTGACGGAAGAAATTCAATGCACAACTTGTAACAGCTTTACCTTCTTCAATACATTTTCTAGGATCACGTAATTCATCACGACATAACATAAATTCCTGTAAATATTAGTGGGAAACGTTTATTTTCCCCCTTTTTTGTAAGACAATTTTGATTAGATAATCAACATAACCTTACATTGTTTTCGGCCTCACAGACACGGCCCATATGAAAAGCAGCCGCCTTTAAAACAGGTCCTGATAAGTTCACTTCAGTTACAGTCAGTTCTTCTTCAGTTGGAAGATGAGTTTCTTCAGTTATGCCCATTTTTTTCAGTCAAAAATATATTTTTTGAAGGGTTAAGAAACTGTCAAAAATTTGCCAAAAGTAGCAAGGACTCGAA
>JAZBHA010000015.1:178161-195130 GCA_037464855.1 Iselma pallidipennis
TGCCCTGTTTTCATTTTCGAACTCGGTTTTAGAGTATTTGCGTGATCATTGAAAAGGACTGTAAGTTCAGTTTGAGCAACAAGAGAGGCTATTTGCGTTAGAAAATCTAAGAGAAGGCTGCAAAGTCCAAGCGGTGCAAATCGACTCAAGTAATGAATAGTTTCAACAATATTTAGTGTTAATTTTTACACCCACTATACAAAACGACACTACAAAGGGTCTTGCAATCTCCCAATTGACAGCATTCTAGAAAACGTATCGATTCTAAAGGGTTTTGTTTGACGGTAAATACAAAAAATAAATAGTTACTTTATAGCGAAATTTTATTCTATTTTTATTGCGGGGTAGTTTTTAGGATTCAGTAAAGTACCTGGGTATATTTATTGTTTTTGTCCAGTTTAATCAAAATAAACATCAAGTTTATTTTACGTATATATTTACTTTTTGCCTTAATTAACTTAAAAGGGAATAAAACAAACATATGTTACACATGTATTGATATTTTATTGACAATGAAATAATAACAGCGTTTAACAGTTTAATTTTTTTTTTTTGATAATGTCAATGCTTAAAAATATGAGATATTCACAAATATCACAGGTGGTATTGGTCCCGGTGCCGAGACTGCTTTGATTGGGGTTGTTCAAGAAGATCTTGGGGGCGGTAATAATAGTAGTTAATAAATGTAATCGTAGTGAGAGACTAGACAGAGCTCTCTTTGTGTGGTGGTGGAGTTTGAGTGGCACAATTTCTCGATTGCAGTATGGGCGCCCATGTAACATGATAGGGCTTGACTGGCATTTGAGTGGCACAATTTCGTTTGCTCGATGGTCTGGCAGTTATCGTATAAGGGACCACTGAAGCATCCAAAAGACTTTCTGAAACAAGCCACACAGTCAAAATCTAAATCAGACATTTGTATTATACGTTGAATCATACTTGAAAAACAGAAAAAAACATGATTTTTAATTATTTTTCTCGGCTCGTTTGCCGTATAGAAGAATATCAATCGAACGAACGCAACATGTTCGAAGTAAACGAGTTTCCCAAGTTCATATAAGAACTTGAAGCTATCAGTCAGACCCTGGGGCGATGGTTTCCCTTGAGGTCTGATCGGGAAAATTCAACTCACCATTGGTAGGGGGAATAAGGTCGGGATTGTTGTCGTCTGTAATGGGGTCGGTGTAGGGTGGCGGCACTCGGGGATCCAATAGACTTTCCTCAGTTTTCGGACTACGAGGACGGCGCTCTCTCACAGGACTATCCACCTGGAACCGAAATACAAATTGACTAAAAAGAAACTTTCCAACCCATGAAAATAACACAGCATAGACATTTTTGGGTGGGAATGACAAAATTGAAAATAATATATTGTTGGTTAAGTTCAGCCACAAGAGGGAAAATGAAACTGGATCGTTAGATAAATATAATAATTTCAACATTACTTGCCAGATACAAACTGTTGCTTTTGGCTTATTAAATTGTATTCAAATTTAATCAAGTCGTAAATTACAGTGGAAACAATCCATCATTCCCTGAAAAGGAGGGCACTTATATTGACGATAGAATTACCTACAGCTTTTGCTTGACTCCAGTTTTAATCCAAAGATTTATATCGAATGAATAGTTTACAAAGCCGTTACCTTCAGACTGTATTTCACGTAGGGAAATAGCCTAATTACGCCAAAATCCACCAGTTAACATTACGAATAAGACAATTGAGTCGAAAAAAGACTAAATTTAAATCGCTTCCTTAATTTTGTCCTCCCTTACCCGAAACCTTCTGACAGCGAAGATGATTCCACCAATGGCACCGGCTATAATTAGAGTGGAACCAGCCGCCAATAGAATATACAACCATGGTCCAGTTCCTGCTTTCTCATTATCAGCAGGTCCTGTTGAACGTCGTTGTTCTTTCAGTCCTGGTGCAGGAAGTGTACGAAACAATAGCGGCGTAAGATTCTGCGACCAACCTTTACTATTAAATGAATAGATTGTGGCTGAATAATCTTGAGCTGGTTCCAAATTGGCAACCGAAAAATCCGGTGTTGGCATCGATGACATGTTGGCAACAATATCCTCGCCAGCATTCAATACTAAAACGAATTTCTGTCGTAAACCTGAAAAGAAAAGAAATTGGATCATTTTGAAGCGGAAATTATGGGAAATCAATCGAGTTACGTTTTTTTTTCTCTTAAAACGTTAGAAAAATATGAGACTTTTAAATAATTGCAGTTGGAATTTAATTCATTTGTTGGTTTCGTGCAATTCAATTGAACATATAAGGATTTCTTTCGTATTAGTAAACTTTTACCTCCGTCGAATCCTTTTTTACATGTAACTAACACGGAATGGTGCGTGATATTGGCCACACCACATGTATGTGGTGGATCTGGTTTACCAGCTGGTACTATGTGGTAAGTGCATGGTAGCCTTTGTGTGCCTAACTCGTTACGGCCCCAACATTGTAATGTACCATAATCTGCGGCCGTCCTGGGCACGTACGTCAGTATACTACCACCGGCTCCTGTTGTGAATTCGTTCAGTTCACGAGATATCCCCGGAGTGCTGTTAAAACTCCAACGGAATAAAGATGCCTCCGGTTCAGAATCAACCTGGAAAAACGAAAATGTTGTCAGCCTAGTTGTTTTCTATAGCAAAACAATTTCTTCTCTCCCCCATAGAACTTGATCATTTTTGCATTTTTTTTTTTGTAAAATTAATTCATGGTACTATGGGTTTATTCCTCAACTAGTTTCCATAAAATAAACTTCTTTCTTGTAGAACGACATTTTTATAACGTTAAGATAATAAAATATGAAGTAACACGTTTAATAGCACAAAATCTACTATTTTAAATTTAAATTTAAAGAAAACAGAATCTTTACGGGATCTATTTAATTGTAATCTAGTAATCATAGATAATTTTAACAAGATTTGAAAAGATTCTAATTTATAAACATATTGCTTTTTGTTACGAATGCTCTTGTAATTAAAAGAAATTTGATTAAGAAGTTACAACTCTGATGAAAGTAAAATAGAAATAGATAAGAAGCAGTGATTACATTGAAATGTTTTTATTTAGGGAGTTCCTTACGTTAAATGATAAGATACAGAGAACATCTACTCAAATCGAATCAGATTATGTCCTCGATCGCCTGCTCTGTTTTGCTGTTCTTGTGCAATCATGGCATAAAAATAAAAAGGTTTAAAATACAAAAGAAAAATCGTGAAATTCTGCTAACTGAAACATCCTATACCTATATAGAAGGATTTACTGCAGTCAGAAGATGAAAAGTAAAAGAAAACATTAATTTACTGGATTATTTCCAATTTCATAATGTATTACAAATACTTTGCGTATGTTGTGAAAATGATCGTATTTTGAAGAAAATCTATACTTTCTTATTACTAAAAATTATAGTTTTTAAACACAAACTGCTCCACAAATTTCTGTTTATTTTAATACTCAATATTTCGATAAAACCCTACAATTATGGTTGTTAACATTAACATTAAACGTGTAAACATTAACCCTTTACCAAGTATCGGGTTAATAAGCTATTGGATTTAATGTTGGTTTTAATTTAATAATCTATGGATTTTATGGAAAAATCTTCTACCACCCACCCCCTATTAAACGAATTATTTATCATAAAATTTGATCATGCTAGCTAGTAAATTTCATACAATATTTTTAATATTTTATAACTTTTTGTTGTCTTTGCTTTTTCTCGAAAATAAATAGACTCCATCAATTTCTGTATTTTCGATATATTTTATAAATATGTGTAGAAGAAAGAAATGAATCAGAGGTATAGAGTTTTTGTCTTTGTTGTTATAAATGATTTATTGATAACATAAATGTTAACACCGAAAAGAGCGAAAAGAGCTTGAACCATAATTTTTTTTTTAAGTCACGTCTGATATAAATATCAGACGTGACTTAAAAAAAAAATTATGGTTCAAGCTCTTTTCGCAACTGTGTATATGTACCTATTCATATATATATTTTAAATCATACAAAGGGATTTTCTTATATTCGAAAATGGTGAAATCAAACAAAAAAGGCATGTTTATCAATTTTGCATGAAGGGGTAATAATGCCGGCTTTCAAAAAAGCCTCTAATGTTATCTGTATGTATGTATTGTTTGTTTTGTTTTTTGTAAAGCCGAAACCGAGTGTTTGTATCCGTTGTTTCTTAAGTCCGTTATTTCGAGGCTCTTTGCACCTATATGTTTCCATCTCTATTTTTCAATAAAGTTCTTATATACCTATAGTGGCATGGAAAATTTCATATATAGACCCAACGCACTGACAACTGAGAGAAATGAAACTAATGTGAACAAACGAGAAGTTTAAATATGATAAATGGATGTCGTTGTATGACAGTGAATTTATCATTGAAACATCATCAGATCCATATAGCATGTTATACATCTGTATATTTGTACGTATTATATATCTATATAGTTATATCTATCTACTACTATAATGTAGAGTGTATTATTGATATTTATAATGGAGTGGATAGTTTAGAGATGTGTGAAGTTTTATGTTTGCATCACTGACAGTTTGAAAAGATCACTTAAATATGTATTATCTAGGTGCATCCATCATACTATTCATGATTACAATATGATGCTGTATCTCTTTATTAACGGACAACATCTCTCCAATATACTGTTATAGATAATTTAATTACAAGTGGCAACTACTGTATGGACATTGAACAATTCCAGGTGTCGATTAATTGTAATTTTCACCACGTGTCATCTTGTAAAGTGTCTGAAAATGAGCCTCAACCACCTCTAATCCACCTGCATGGCACGATAAATTCACGAACGTGAAGCCAATAGTCTATCGTTGTTAGTTAGGCTTGTGTGTTGGTATTAGAACAGCCGCCCACACTTTAACCCTCCACCGCCTCTTTTACTGTATTCGTGAACATTTGCGGACACTATACCACTCGCCACCCCAACTACCACCATTTATCGATTCTGGGAACTTCGCTTTTCTCTTCAGAGTTTTCTTAAACTTTTCCACAATATAAACTACTACAATAGAACCAACCGGAAATTCTAAAGGATGTCGTGAATTTGTCTGGAATTGCCAAGTGTGCTAAGGTCCTCTTAACTCTTTCTCGCCTTTTTCATGTGTTAGTTACCTCTTTTCCAGTTATAGAGTTGAAACTTAGCAGACGGTTTTCAGTTTTTGTTGGAATGGCGAAAGGAACGAAGGGCAATATTATAGAACAGCGAGTGGGTGATAAATCGACGGGGGCTTTTCACAAGACGCCGCCAGTGCCTGTGATTCTACTATACACTTTCTATCCGCAGAGAGATGGGAAAAGGGCGGTATCACATTTTCAACCCTTTTTACTTCTTGGCATGACTATAAAGAACGTTCAAATCACGAATATTTCATTATGACGTCTTTATATGCTTCAAGGGAAATATTAATTTTTTTCTTCTCTTCTACGTCTTCTACTATTACTGTACAGTAGTCAGGGAAACTTCTTGATTTGAATCATCAGCTCTATATAGTACTCGAAAGGAATTAGTGAGAAATTAATGGTTCGGAATATACGGGTTGTTTATTGATTAGTGGAATGGTGGCCTGTTGTAGTTATAGGTAGGTGTTCGGATCAAGACATTTTCGAAACTAAAGATTTATCTCGCATAACTTATCCTCATATATTACTAATTATTCCTGTTATGCAAAGGACTAGGTAAGGGATGTTGTTTTGAAACTATTCTCTAGGTCAAGTAAATAATTCTAAGGAGAGCTTTCATCATCAATTTCAACAAGTAAAAAAATAGGGCCCACTTTCATTCATTTTTTATGTTGTGACCTAATATTTTACATCCTGTTTTTGTTACACAAATTCTAATTTACTACCTATTTCTGTCTCAATCATCATCATTTTTTTTTCTCCAAATATTATTACGAATTGATGATACTGATCAAATTTTAAGAGCCTCCTATATTGAGATACCATCATTTCATATAACTATCACGAATTTGCCTCATTTCTCTCTTTTTTTTTCTATTTGAAAATTCCCTCAGCCTCAACCATTTTCCACTAAAGACCAACAATAAAGATACCGACGTTTCAGCTGAACATGTGCCAATTGGGACAAGCCAGAATCGATCTGGTTGATGATGGCGGTGGTGGTGGAAGTAGTAGTAGAGGTGGCGGCGGTGGCTGGTTAGCATAACAAGTTGGGGTGATTTTTAGTGCGCTATATCTATACATATATGCATGCATGTGTATAGAAAGAGAAACGTTATCTACATGTTTGGTAATCGTCTCGTTCTACAGGATTTGGGTAACATAATAACGGAAGAATATTAACCGAGAACATGACAAAACATAGGGTTGATCGCAGGAAATGAAATGTCAGTTAATACACATTTTATTGGTAAAGCTGGTCTCGTCCAGCTTGACCTTATTGCCTAGTTTGCCGACGTTACAACCGTCGGACTACAGTTACAATTTGAAGATTTCTATTATTTGATTTCTGTATCGTGACAATAATCACCTAAGTCGCATGGAATGGTTAAAGTATACATGTTTTAAGAGCTTTTTACAACAAGTTTATGTATGTAGTCTAAAGCACAGTTGTAACACATACTATAACATATATCTAGTATATTCATATTTGTCAAGGGCTCTTCCTGTATAAAACTCGTACAAGTTTCTCCCCAACCATCCAACTACTATAATAACATTTCATCCTTATCCTGAAGTCACGGGAAGTTTAACTAAAGGATTTCATCTGTTCTTGGAATAGTTTGTTCGACAGATAATAATATGAGACAGTTCTGTTGGGTGAATTTCAGGGTTAAATGTCAACAGATTTGAAGGAACAGAGGCTTGTGACACTGACAAAAATCAGATTTAGTTAAGCCTTTACATATACAAACAACGTGGGGTTGTTTTTCTGTTATATTATTTGTTGATTGTATTTGTGTGTTGCAATATAAAGAAGGTTGTTGGGTTTAAACAACAATTCTAGTTGCCTTACGATTATGTTTGGAGGGCCTTAATGGTTTGTTTGTTCATATTTTTCTCGTCAATGTACCTACGTAGTGGAGGCGGTGAAATTTTTTGTAATTGGGCTTGAAAATTAAAGAAACAATTTTCTAGCTCACTGGAAATAATAAAAAAAAAACACTTTCAGTACCTTTTCATTGTTGTTTATATTTCACTAATTGTAGAAGTAATAATGAATGGGAATAATGGAATCTCGAAAACTCGGAACAACACAGATTTTCCACCAATGTGAATTAATTATATGCTCAAATTTAATAATAAATTTTCCATTTTCGTCTATTGTTTAATGTGTACAGATTTCAAAATTGGAAATACCATTCATGAGCTTTAGGCTTTTGTATAAAAATTTAAACTTGTACATTTTCAATTTTTTGCTAAATGGGAGCATTCCCCCATGTTCGTTTTAATAAATTTAAAGAAAATCAATAGCAATGGGTATCATTTGAATGATTGAAACATTCACCTATGCTTTTACGGTTACTGAAGCAAAGCAGTGGTCGTGTTTTGAAATTAGACATATTCGAAATGTAAATGTTAGGAAGCTATCGAATAAGATATAGGAACAACAGTGTTCTAATCGATTTATTACACAGCTTTAATAACTGAACCAGTTTCAATAATTTGTGTACACACATGTACAATAGCTAAATCAATGTGCATAACTGTAATTACCACCAAGTTTCAATATGATACTCCCATAATCCTCTATTAATTGTATTCTAGGTGCTTTTGTGTCTAGTTTATAATTGCTATAGTTTGATGAGTATTAAGTAAATGTAACAAAACATGTACCTATAGTTGCATGTTGCACTTTAGTAAGCCGATAGTTATCGAAAATTGTGCATTCGAGATTTGAACATACTATACTCCGTACACTCGCCCTTTTACTATATCCGTAGTGATTTATTTTGTGGATTTAGTGGTTCGGTTTCTAGTGATTTACGAATTTCAACCCAAGTCAAACTAATAATATCAACATAGCCGGCTTGAATATGTTATGTGTTTCGAAAATTTGCCATATTTTCAATTAAGTTTTATAGGTGGTTTAGACAGGAGAATATTGCTTGTATTTGCCATTTGCCAAACAATTCTATTTGAAACCAATTTCGATTCGATATCAAGTAATCATAATAATGCTAATTTGACTGTACTGTAGTCGAATAATGATCAGTTTTAGTTTGTGGTCTGGTTTACATCACATCCGTAAGCTATGATGAGTTTAATACATCTTTCACATCGGTTTAATTGGACTGATTCCATCCTATACCGAAACAATTAACAATAAAATATTCAATTCTATCTACCATTTACTTTCGACCCTGTAAGGTAGTGATTATTATTAAGAGTTTTCTTTATTTCGGTGAGATATCGTGTTACAGTCTACCGTTCTTAATTACCGTCTATATTGTTGAAGTAAAAGTAGTTAGATGTTAATTAAATAAAACAACAATGTTGAACTCTTTATAACCATACCTTGCATTCTACCTTAAGGGGTTCGTCTTTAGCAGCTCCTAGTACTTTCCTGCCATTGCCATCACCGCAGATTGGCTCAAACTTTACACGCAGATGAAATGGGGGACTTCGTGATGTTCCCTCTTTGTTAGTAGCTTCGCAACTATATCGTCCTGAACTGGCACGGCTTACACCCTGTAAGAAATTTACAGCATATACAGTCTGTGTCATCGAGAAGATTATGTCTTGGATAAAAGTTTCTATACAACATACTCAAGAAAATATGACAATGATTAACATAATATACAATCTTGAATATATTGTCAACGATAAGAACGTAATAATTTTATTATTTGTTCAGAAATAGACAAATAAGTGTTAGCTTGCTCATAAGTTAAATTTTAAATTTAATATTACATTCCATCAGTTGGTAAATTTACACAACAAATAGTTAGTGTTGCATATCTGAAACTAATTAATTTTCCTGTGGAATTCAGTTTATGAATGAAAATGGTGAAAAATGCAGCCTCTTGAATTACACGTTCTAACGAAAACCAACTAGAGATTTGAAATTCTAGACGTTATAGTGGTGGTAGGCTCACATAAATTAAGTTTACCAGCCATTGTAACATGCTCCTTGTAGGGGAATATAACAACTATACATATTCGGCTTTTCGGGGTTTTAACTCAAAAATCTCATAGGAATACAATGTTGACGGTTTATTCTCGTGAGTTGGAGTAGCTTAGTTATGTAACTCTCATGACTATATTATCATCAAGTCTTAGATAAAAATCGGAGAGAAAAGTGGAAGTTCTAACTTGGATATATAATCAGAACAGTAGATCTATAGTATAGCTGGTTGATGCAAAGTGTAGGATTATCGAGATGCTATTGGTATGCTAACGAAATAAAAACATCACAGAAGACGAGAGAATCAAGAGAAGATTTAATGTGGAAGTGTTGGCAGGATACAAGATGAAGTGGAGGGTAAATTACCCTACCAAATCTAACCTATTGTTTGACTTTTATTATGGAAATTGGTCAGTTCATCAAAACATCAATTCCAAATGGCTATTTTAAATTCACCATTATCTTATTTGATTTTTTTTTGTAAAGTTTCCGGAACAGAGACCAACTTACCTGCAGGACTAGAGTTTGATTGCTGACAATGATTCCAGCTGTGGCGTTACTAAGTAGTCGGTTACCGTCACGCAGCCACCATACTCTGTGCACCTGAAATCAGTTCAGAACTCAATTAAAACGATCCACCATGTTCACCGTACTCTCGTCAGTTATGCAAATGTGCAGAAGAACGAAGAAGGAGAGTAACGAAGAATAAGGCACAGGAAATGCTAATTTATACCGCTCACCTGTAACAGATACAACTCCAGTGGAGAGATATTCAATCTTATAGGGATGGAGGGTGAAATTAGAATATTGACGAGTTTTAACTTAAAAATACTATCTGAATATTAAAAAAAAAAGAGAAAGTTAGTGCATAGTGAACGTGTAGAATATTCTATTGTAATGCGACAATTTCTGGAGCGTAATTCACCAATACAACTGGGAAGAAAAAATATAAAAATGATCAAATATTTTCAATACGTTGCCTTGAATTCATCCAACAGTATTTCCAATATTATTACGACTGATATTTGTGATCCGACAATAGTAGAGAAATTCATCTTTCTGGAGGGTGCAATAGTGAGTATTTTATTAAATTCCTGTCTCAAACAAGATGAAAGAATGTATCTACTTACAATAGAGACCGTATTCTAGATATTTGTATAATATCCAGTTGACTCCTTTGTATAATCTCTTTTTATGTCAATAATTAAATTAATTTGGTACCGGGTTGGATGTGCAAACTTTGTCATTAATTAAATGCACAGAATATGGACTCTGATTTAGTTCATTAAAACTTTTCCTAGAACATTACACAACGACAGAATTTCTATAAAATACTTTTAATTATTTTTTCTCGAAAAACCATTTTTTTTATTTACAAAATTATTGTAGGTACAAATCATATTTATACACAGATGCACAGAAAGAATGAAATAATAAATTGGATGGAAATAAAGTTAACTTCAGTAAATTAATGTGGCAACATAGAAATATGAACGTATTCGCACCACTAGTGGCAATTAATTTACGATATGTTGACGGTAGAGTGTCATCCAAAGTTACGAGTTTCTGTAAATCATGGAATGGATTATTAATAAAAAACTGTCAGAAATGGTATGCCTAATTTATATTTGTCGCAATATTTCTTTTTTTTTTTAATAAATCGTCTCTATATTTATGAGACTTTGACGGTAAGTTAGAAGAAAAAAACTGAACTAAAAATACATTAGAATCTGGTTTATTTTTCTGCAGACATTTGTGATGATTTTCGTTATGCAAACTACAGAAATAATCCAATTTACTGGCTTTATGAACTCTTGAGACGATCAACAGAAGGAAGATTGTTCAACAAAACAGTAGACACAATACATAATTGGATACGTTTTGTAAAGGAAAATGTAGAAAAATTCATTTTAATAGTTTACTGACTTGAAAATTGAATCTTCTATAAAAGAAATTTCATTATCCTTAATGGAATTAATAGGAAACTATTTGAAAAAGAATCAATACAGTATTCGATTAACAATAAATATGAAAGCTAAATCTCAGTTTTTTTAGTAGTTTTTTAAACCTTTCCCTTTTTTTGTTAATACTAATTACTAGTACATTTTCTTCTGTGTTTCTGTTGAGAATAAATTGAATTTTAAGGGAAGTAATATGGTTGTTGGTACAAAAACAGCCCCCTTCTTTGTTTATCAAACAGAACCGCTCTTATTACTGGAAAATTTGTATTTTAATAATTGATAAATAAACCATTTTTTTTATATATTTGTACTTTAATGTTCACATCACTTATTCATATCGCTAACATTATCGAGAAACGAGTCAAAAATTTCAATGTACGCTGAAATGATTGGAAATTTAGAAAACTAAACTTGGAAGTTTAAATAATTTATTTCCATTATTTATGAAACACTCTATTGATTAATTTTACTGTTTTTTTCAACAATGTATTGATAAAACCGTTTTTTGTTCACAGTCACTCTTATTATTATTGTCCTTTAATGAAATAACTTGGCAACTTTGTTTCTGAATTTGTCTTTGAAAATTGAATTATTGTAAACAAAAACAGTGCGACTGTTAAAGTTATGTCGCTATAATCAGATTGTTCTAATTGTTCAAGAAAGCATTTTGAAAGACAAGTAATACATTTGAAACGCAATTTCTACTTGCAAGCATCAAATTAGTTTGATAGCTTTTTTAGACTTTTAATTTTAGCAAAACCGTTTTGCTATTGTTGTGAATTTTGTTGTCAGTTTCCCAATACAAATATTACATCACCCCTTTCGTGTAAAGTATAAATGCTGTTTGTTGAGATTGTTTTCGAGATTTTTTTGCCTGGTCTCTCAGAAGCATCGATCTAGTCTAGGCATCTAACATTTCTGTTCTTGATCCAATGAAGATCTATGTGAAATAGTATCTAGACCATTCTCTAGATAGGTTACACCCGAAAACTGTAAGTTGTTACAAGAGTATCAGTAATTTGATACATTGTGAAAGAGGACTACAATATTCTTGGCATTTATTCAACATAAGGATAAGATAGGAGAGATTGTACTTGTGCTTTTATCGATTCATCAAGATAGTCGTAAATGTATATGCCATCGTATACCATCTAATCGTTTTATATACGGGTATATACATATATACAGAGAGAGAAAGAGAGAGATAGAGAGAGAGATGAGTGTCAGACACGTGAGAAGAAACGTGATTTTGTACCATCTGTTCGTAATTGTTTTTTGTTGGATGTTGGAAGCAGCAGTAGTAGTAGCAATAATAGTAATAGTCGATCCATCAATGAAAAATGATTTCGACATATACAATGTCGATAATAAATGTCTTCAAACTTATCAAAACCTATATATACTGATAAGATTCTCGGCAATGTTTAGTCCTGGATAACAATGCTACCAGAAATGTAGAGATACAATTATATTATAGTGTTTTATACAGTTTACAATTGTGGTGAATTTGCTGCCCCCCCATATAAACAAAAAGAAATCGTTTTATTTACATATTTACTCGATGTTTACTATTGTCTATATTTGTTTGACATGATCAACAATAATATTATAAATCGTTCGGGACGATATTTGCTAACTCTTCGTGCAACTTGCAACTGTAATATCCGTATTTATAGTATGTGGGATATTGCTAATATTACGACTTTATCATCAAACGAATATTTATTTTGTACAATTTTACTTATTGATTTAGATTTGAAAAGCACGAAATCTGTTTATTGAAATACAAAACAAAAACTTTTCGTTTCTCTTCCGAAAAACAAAAAAGTTTACAAAGGTAATTATAAATTTGATAAAATCGTAGTTCCTATATATATTCAACCTCTAATTGTAAAGTTATTATGCGATTAAATTATATACCAACAGTGGAATAAAACAAGCTAGAAGCCAAATAATATCGTAAACTATTAATTAGTTTCGAATTCATACTATGTCAAGTTCCTCAATGCTGTGCTATTATTTCCTTGATAAAGTTTATTCAGTTGCTGAGTATGTTAACGTTGTCATGACAAACTACACATATAATATATCTGTATTTTAATAAATCAACCCTTTAATGTTCCACTCTATCATTTATATACTTCAGACAGGACTAATTAGATAGTGATGGATTGTTATCTCTCTAATTACTATATATAAAAGTCGAAAAGATGTGGTGTTTGTAGACAAAAAATTTAGAATACTTAAATCTAATAAGCGTGCGAAATTGTCGTCAATACAAATATGTTAAGATTGGCTGTATTAGCAAGTTTCCAACAAGCCACATATCTATCTATTAAACTAGGTATATGAAGACGACTGAGAACGGACAATTTGCGGTAGGATATCACGTTATCTAACTTTAATCCAATTGGATATCCAATTTAATCTTCTATCCATGATGCTGAATCTAAGGTAAATTTTATCGAGTTATTTATAGCCAACGAATAAATCACGCCCTTTTTAAGTTACTCTTATATAACAAAGAATCTACAAACCTATACGACATGTACCTTAAACGTGTTTCTTGACCACAATAACTTTTAAACTTTCAATGCAATCATAAAAAAATCTTTACTGTTATTCAAGCTATTTGGAGTTGATAAATTCTATTACTATTTGTGTGGCAAACTCAATTTAATAGAAGATTTAAATCTTCAATTTGAAATATGTTATTATGTACAGTGAACTGCTGAAATTAGAATGGATATTGCAATATTGCACTTCCACAATACCAACATTTCGCAGAGCAATTCCAACAATACTAAACAAGCAGGAAGTGTTACCGTTGAGATTTCATTAAAACTTGGTTCGATTGCAGATAGTTTCCTGTTGAATTTCAAGTAATTTCAATCACACCGCAGTGTTGAAAAAAAAAACACGACGAAATTTTCAAGATTTCAAGTTTGTGGTTCTCTATTCCTTACACGTATTTTTTCTTTTTGGTTGAGAAGGATACATTGAAAAAAAACAACAACAACAACAACTGGAATATTGATTTTAAATTAGTGACTAATATTTGGATTCACTCAGGAATTCAAATTTGTTAGAGAATAGACAAATCAAATGTCTCCAAGCCAATCTCTCTCTGTCTGTCACGCAGTTTCTCAAATTGGAAATGGCCCAAGAGTGAACCGAGCTGCGGGGGTGATTTCCCATTAAAACTTGAACAGACAGTCGATGTTTTCGGCCATTTTGAATTTTCACGGTAATTCTGATGGGAATCGTGTGTAATATATGACTACTTAAAGTTATCCGAAAAATAATATTATTAGAAAGTTACGTGAAACAGAATGAGATCGTTTAGTTTGAAGATAATTAATGTACTTACTCGAGAGGATGTTTTTGATTTTACACAAATCACTGAGTCGTAACAATTAAAAATAAAAATAAGAATAAGAATACATCCTATTGTGATTTCAATTTTTACGGAGAAAAAATGAAAATTCTCCTCTTTATTATTTAGCATTTTAAATATGAAAAGATCAAACGGTGTATGAAAACGGAAGGAAACGCTGTTGAATATGTATAAAATAAATTTATTGTATAATCGGTTTTTATACTCCCCAATAGAATTATATTTATTAAAGCCTATAAAATGAACAAAAGGGGAAAATTGAAACTTTTTTGTACACAAATCAATTTATCACCGACAACTAACAGATTTTGGACTCGATTTCAACAATTATTCTACACTTACATCATATATATATTTCTACATACGCTTGTATGTATGCAGTTAATTTATTGATCAATTTAGTACTAGATAACATGTATAACATACACCGAAAAAGTGGTATGTTGTTCCTGGCTAATTATCTACTAATTAGTGTGTAGTTTAATAGTGTTTGTACAACCTCCGGTTAAATCTGTTCGATTCAATAGATTCCAATATCCTGTTTCATAATGAGATCGTCAATTCATGAAATTATTACAAATCAATTATGTGTAATTAATCATTCATTAATTTAATCTGAATTGGAAAAAAATACATAATTCCATATTTAACCAACAGGTGGTTTACGGATTATGTATTAAGAAAGAAAAGATAGTGATTTGAAACATTGTAGTCGATGTGTTTCACTTTGTGGCAGAATACGATTTAGGTTGATTGACATAGTCTTTATAGATTACAATCCTTGTAGAAACGTTAAATGCTTGTAGTTTAAAAGTGATAAATGTTCGAAATCGTGTATTCGCTTGAATTAATTTTTTGTAACTTCTCAAAATTCCTTGTGTTTTTTGTTTGCAACTTTTTGTCACCTATTTAGAGTAATAAACGAACTATAGCCAGTCCCCTTTTAACAATGATTACTCTCTTTAAAGCCTATTAAATTGCCTTAAAGAGATTCATTTATGAAACTTTACTTTGAACATTTTCGTAAAAGTACCTTAAATCCTGAGTTGGAGTATGTATGTCTAATGACTTCAACACTAACTATTTAATTAAACATTATTCTCGAACACGACTTAATCTCTTTCTTGAACTGCATATGTATAATTTAAATGTACATACGTATAATACATACAGATTTAGATACGACCGTTTTCTACTTACATGGTGAAACTGTAGTATTTCATTTGAGAATGGGCAAATTTGCGTCTGGCTTATTATAAAGTTTACGCTTAGAATACCAAAACTTTGCTTTCAACGTTCTATGTCATTAATAACAATAATAGGTGAATATGTTAATTTTATTTAATATATTAAAATAGAAATAGTTTTATCTGATAATCTATTTCATTCATTATATTATGACGAGATAATTTGTGTAAAGATGACTAATTATATTTCGCTTCAAAATTTCCAGCTTGATCCGTTTTTGTTTCATTAAGATTACAGTCACACAGTTTTAACAAGAATACTTGAAACGGATTGCTGGAAATTTATTATTTGTATATCTGTCTCGCTACATAAATTCGTATCCACATCAACAATGTTAATACATAGAATCATGAAACTAGTTAACTTTTGGACGAATTTAACTTTTATACAATTGTGATAAAATTCCATTTAATTTGACAATTTCATAAATATTAACAATTAAATCATCACTTCGAAACATCTACCTAAATGTTATAATTATGTAATTTCTTTAGAAAACGAGAATAATGAAATTGATTATACGTTTATGTAAAGTTTAAACAGTTAATTAGAAGACGGTACGATGGTAGAATGATGTGAAAAGCGTGAGGCAGAACCTGTCTGTTTTCTTGAAAAATAAGTCAGTTATATTTTCCACAGAATTAGTTAAATTACCGCCTAATTTTCAAGGGTCAGTAATTTTATGCACCCTTTTCTTATCTAACTCAAGTTGGTGTTTGTAAACAAATTTAATTACATCAAGTTTTGAGGCTTGAAGGAAGCCACAAAGAGAAAAAACACACGGATTTCTTTCCTAACTATTCAATTCATTTTTATAAACAGTTTAGTAAGCCACCAAAAAAAAACCTCTTCATTCAAATTTTCGTTTGTCTAAACTAAGTTTATTGTTTACATATCTTCTAAGCCAATATTGACTATATGGCTTGTGCTAGAATTTTGATTAGCGTTTGCATATTGTGCCGGAAGTGAAATGGTTATTAGAACTTTATTCGTACACGTTGGGATTTTATGAAAATTAAATTACGATAACTAGAAAATGTAAGTGTTGCAAGATTTTTTCACACTGCCTGACGGGAACTACTAATTTTTTATGGCTTGTTTTCAACATACACCTGCCTTTTTAGAATCAAACCAATTTACATTTAACCACTTAACATGGAAATTTTGGCAAGGAAATTAGAATTATAATCAGAAAAGTAGATAATGCAAATGATTCGTG
>JAZBHA010000015.1:195247-214594 GCA_037464855.1 Iselma pallidipennis
ACTTACAGGTAAAAAATACAAGTGTATTTACGAAAATAATGCAAGATAATTGAAAATAATTAAGAGGGAAACAGAATGTACCATATTCTGCCTACATAAATTTCAAAATTAAATTAAATATCTCGGGGCAAAGGGACGCAATACTTGAAAAAAAGCAGCACAAAAAGTGTTTATTTTTGCTAAAATTTATTAACAGAATATTTGATTTTCTTTTCCACCTGTACACGGGTGAACATTTTGGTGGATGCGCCGGGCAAGAAATCGTATAGAACTTTAATAAAATTCCACGTTTTAATAAATTTTTGTAATTTTTGCACCATTTTTGAGCGAGAAAATATATCTGCTAGTAGATAACAATAATTATAAATTATGAATATAAAAGATTTGGTTCGTCAATAAATTTGTATTTGTAACAAAGCAGGAATTTTTCGCTACAGTATTTCGTTTCATCGGTTGAATTATAACTTGGAAAATATAATTGTATAGCGTCTACTTCTATAAACCACCACTCACCATCTAAATGTATACATTCAACACCATATAAATGCGAAATGGGCGAGTTGCCGACACATAATAATTGTACCTGCACAACCGTGAAAAGGGTTTTGCATTTACTTGTACACGTTTATTCAATTTCCTCTGGCTCTCTGTTAACCAACATTCACGTACGGAAAATGAATACAGGAGAGAAGAGAAAAACCAACATCTATTTCATGTTGGTTTTTATTTACGTGTAAATATTACGCTAGACGAAATATATCAACATTACAGTGTAAAGTAATAATAGTACTTTGCAAATTATTTTCGTGCATTACTTTAATACAAACTAAGTCTAGTTAGCTGTCAGAATAAGTGATTTGTTGAACAAATTACCGTCTGTGGTCTCATATAGATATATGTATGTCTGTACACCACCGCACTGCATCAAATCTAACGATGCTTAACGCTCCGGACAGATACTTGAACAGAGAAGCCTGTACTTGAATGGAATACCGCAGAATAGTAGAGAAAATCGAATCGACAACACGATGTGTATACGTAGTTTCAGATCGTAAACGGCAATTTCTATTGTTCTCTCTTTTTAAAAAATGTTCGCATATCGACATGTTTTCATATTACAAAGAGGATCTTGAAAAATAACGGAATTCAGTTGGATCCAAATCAAAATTGACAATAGAACATTAGTCGAATTTGTCTTAGTTGTGGAATAGGAAATCCTCAACTGGCATGATTTGTAGGAATGTTCGTGATACGGCATTTATCCTTGCGGTGAAATCTGTATATTTGTCAGGAGCGATGTGCGTTTCGTTAAATTGAAAAATCTGGATTTGGTGCCAGACAAAACAAAAAACTACGGAAACTTTATATTTCTGTTCCTGTTTTTTCTTTAATTTAACTAGAATAAGGTTAAATATGTCTATAGGTATTCCGTATATAAAGTGACTTGTTTAGTAAATAAAGTTTAACTCAATTTCAGTATTTCCTTACGGAATTTTATTGGAAAATGCCATGGGAACGTATCGGAATTCCCAGCACATCTGCCATATGCAAATCATGCAAAGACACGTCTCTCGAATTGGGATATTTTTCTTTTATTTGCAATTCGAATAGGTTTTTAACCGTTTTAAGTTGTCCCTTCTTTTTTCCTTTCCACAATTTTATCTCAATCACGCAAATACACATCAAAAACTATAAAATAAGAGGATAAACTGAGAATAGAACCAGGATTTGGCCCAATCTGCATCTTTAGAACGTTGAGTTAATTAGATGGCAATGGATCGAACGATTTTGTCCTTTCTGTACAAAACTTTGATTGGTTCAGTGATCGTAAAAGACTTGAAACGAGCGTTGACGACGATCAGGTGCTTCCTTTAAGTAATAACCACTCCAATACGAGGACTTGATGTTGTTGGAACGTAAATGTGTCGTTGTCTTCAAGAGGTTCAGAGCGCAGGAAAGAATGGAAGAAGCGAAAATTGTGTTACCTTATTAAACTTTATATATGAGAGGAATCTTTTTAATGGGAATCCATTTAATTTGTTTTGCTATTTAGGTATAAATGGCCATTTTTTTATGTAACTATTATATTTTTCATACAAGCTGTTCTTTTCAAATAATATCGATATAGGGAAATACAATTTCTTAAAAGCAAGTTGAGACGTTCGTATGCTCTTTTTCTTCTGCAATACAACTTACTTCCGGTTAAGACCAAAGCGAAAACACAACGTTACCCACAAAAATACTACACGGAATCCGTTGAAAAGGAAGTTTTTGTGAAAGAAGCCGGAGTATCACAAAGATATCAGCTACCTACTTTTGACTTGTTTAAAAGAAAACTTGCCTTTACTTTGTAACTTCTTGTATCTTTATACCTTCCTGGTGGTTGTGTAGTCGTTGTCAGAAATTTGAAACTTGATCAATATTGAATTGGTAGCTCATTTATTATATCTATTGAGATATAGTCAAGTCATCATTGTGTGTTGTTCTGATGTGACATTTAGATCCGATATTATATATGGTGGTTGGTCTGTGAGCTATACATTGAAGCAAGGAATCGGTCAAGATAAGACAAGACATGAATCAATAATGGTTTCGATATTGAGTCCTAAGTAAATTCCAGTAATTGAGTTAGAAAATTCCCGAGGACAAGCTGCAATTGATGAACAAAATCGAAAACAAGGTTGGGAGCTGATTTTCATGGCAACATTGAAGAAAAAACTGGCACAAAAAACGACCTAGTTTTCTTTTACGCGTAATTACTGGACAAAAGTGTTGCATATTGAGCTTTAAAACGCGATTTCACTTAATTTGTTCAATTTCCGTGGTATACATGTGGTTCTAATTACATCAGATTTCAAGAGGAGCAGAGATAATTAACGTGTGACACAGAATAAACAGTCTAATTTGTTTCATTTTATTTTTTATTTTAAGTAAACAATTATAATTCCGCCCACGGATAAACTGGCGCCCACAGAAACTGCCAAATATCCAATGAAATTCCACTCAAATTTTATAAATATCTCTTAGGTCCCACATTATATAAGGTATGCAATGAAGAAAAGCCTCATCTTATAATGAAATTCACATTCTCTTAATTCTTAAATCTGGAGAGTTTCATAATAATAACTATATTATTCTGTTCGTACAATATAATGTAAATTTTAGAGGAATTGTTAGTGGTTTGTCTCCTATTCAAATTGAGACAATCAGCAACTTGGTGTCGGACAATTATCAAAGACTTACCCAGGGATTTGCAACTAGATGACATTCAAAATAGACGTCGGCCCCTTCTTTGATATCCGAAGCGTCAAGACCATGTCCGAGAGTTAGGGTGACTTTGGGCGGATAAAGGACACGCAACATCCAAGTACGTTGCTGTTCACTATATGGAATCCGTTGATTAGAGGCCTTGCATGTTAGAATAAGGCCATGATCAGCAGCTGTCGGTGTAAAAGATAATGTACTCGTTGTTGTATTACCATCAGCACTAACACTGACTGTGCCACCTTCTAATGACACACCATCCTGGAAAATGAAACTTATTTTAATAAAAATCAATGAAAATCGTATATTACTGTCAGTTTCTACAGTACAATAGTGACTATTGATCGCGCACAGATGGTGTAATTATTGGCATATAGATATATTCTGGTATTGGGGGCACTGGCTTTAGACAGGGATTATATCATGTATCCACTACCGGTAGGAGTTGGTGGATGAATGTTGGTAATAGTAATGTTAGTTGTCCATTAGTCAATGCCCCTAATTAAATATCCCTTTTAGATAATCGACCTAATTATGACCAATATTCAAGTACAACAGCAAATATCAAGCGGATCGGATAGTAAATGTCGCACGAGTACGATATTGTTATCCAAATATTAACAGATAACAATATAGTCTAAACTTAACCAATTAACTGCCATTATACCTACGAGGATGTAATTCATACAGGGATACACGTGTCTGATAAATGAGTTTACGTTTTCATAATGCGAATAATTCGTGAATGTTAATAAAAATTTCAACACAATATGAATTTGTAGCGCTTGTGTGTATAAAATATGATAAATTCTCTACAGGTCAAGGACTGTGATTTTATTTTAGACAAATAACTAGGGGGTTGTTATTTCGGAATAGGGAAAGCTTAGAAATTTATGGTTGGAAGAAATTAATATACGAAATATATATCAAAAGATACAATAAAACATTCAAAGTTAAATATTAAGGAGAATGGAGACTATTCGAAGGATAGTAATAAATAAGCTTCAAAATACAGAAAGACGAAGAAAAAAAATGACAACTACTAAGAAATATTTACGTAAATAGTAGAGAAGCGTAAACTCCGTTAACAAAGCGGCAACGATTTGAAGATGATCTTTGCAGATACATGTTCGAAAGAAAAAAATGTATAAAATTAAGAGATTTTGCACGCTCGCTCAAAATTATTTGAACAAAAGGCTTTCCTAAATTTCATTCTTTAGGTTCATTGTACACTATTTTTAGAGGCAATTTTAGAAGGGTATAGGTGTAACTAGGCAACAGCTTATTATCCGCATTTCCAAGTAATAATAGATACCTACATTGTTACGTAAATGATAAACAATTTGTCGACATTACGTAACGCAAGCTACTATCATATCTGAAGCTAAAAATGTCGCATTTATTAGATACGGCTCACCCTTATTGATGATATAATCTTTTATATCTTGAAAGCTTTGAAATACGATCTGTAAAAGAAGTCATGGAGTGTAGAGAAACAATTGAAGGAATAAGTTTTAAATAACTGTATGTATCGTTGTTTACATGAATAGGTATAATTATTTATGTATTAGAAATGTTCCGTTAAGTATTTTTGATGGCAATTGCATATTTATACGAATTTATGCTTATAAAGTTCTTGGTGGCTCAATTTTTGTAACTCTTTATAGCTGTTCGTTTTACAACACTTATAACTTCAAAGAACCCGACGAAATGGCGAACTTATATGAATAAATAAAGTAGGAGTATTCGTTCTTAAAACGTGTATGTTGTCGTTTGTTTTTCTTTATAGACAATATATAGTGTAAAGTCGGTAGTTTACTGTAGAGATGGTCTCGGAAAAATTCTCCATCGAAAATGCATTTTTCCTCCGTTTTGTTCACATCTTAGAATGTTACATATTTTATGAGAAAACTCTTATAAAGTTGAAGGTTAAAGAGATGGACAGGAAAAAGTGATGGGTGACCTGAACCTCGCAACAATTCCTTTGAGAAATTCATGAATCACCACCCCATTTTCATGACTCTTTTCCTTGTAAATATTTCCCTCTTTCCCATCGATTTAAGTAGATTAAGATGGATTAGACATTTGTTTTGTTATAACTATATGGCATATTAACCACTACATCAAAGTAATCTGTGTCTCAAGTGACACTGTTGTCTTATATATTAATTATCTGGTTTGACATGAAAATTGAACGAAAATCACTATATAGGTTTAGAATTAATAGGGGTGAGGCTTTGATTGTTTCCTTTAGAACGGTCTGCCTTCAAACCACCACCTGCTACCACAATACCAGCCCTATGTCTTTACGCCTCTCTTTACGACCTTCATTCCGTGAATTATTTTATACAATGAGAACAACAATGATGTGAGTGTTGTTTTTCATTTCTTTCAGTTGGAAATCGGCGAAACCACAACCACATTAACCTTGAAGCTTCACTAAAGATGCGGCTTTAATGTCGACGCTTTATAGTTCAACTGGCGTCAAGAGACACCATTCTTTTTGTCGGACACGCATCTCAAGTAGCAGTGCGTCGTTTCGAAGATGCTACCCTTTAAAAGTCAAACCAGTCACTAAAAGAACACAATTGCAAGAAAAGGGAGAACGGCAACCCATTAAATGTTTTTCTTTCTCTCCTCGAGGATAATTGTCAGCTTGATTTGATTGTCTCTCGCTTGTTTTCTTACTGTCGAGAATTCGAGCTTTCCATCTTTTTTGAGTTTTTTTTGATAATCAATTTGAAAAGTTTAATCTATTGTTGTCTTGTTCAAAGCCGGAAAACTGATCTTGTATTCCAAGCACGGATTTTTTGTTGTGGCCTAATCAGGATTGTACCCGATCATTCTTCGGCGAGAAATACCAAGGAATTGCGTGACTTTATTTAAAATTTTGCACAGAATAGTTATGCATTCAATGTCTGTAGTGGTTGTTTTATTTTATTTTCTGACAAATAATGGTACTATATTCGAACAACTGGAATTCCAAATTCCAAAATTATTTTCTTTAATCAAAAAACGGTTGTCAGGAAACTAAACTCCAGACAGACAGTTTGATTTGATAATGTCATCAAATTGAATTTCGTTTAATTAAAACTAGGCGAAAAAACATTAAGTTTTCAGAGAGTAAATAAATGAATTTGAAGAAGCCGGGGGAAAAAAAGTGGAAAAGTTTGAAATTACTTTTGGCTTAGTTTTAAAAGTGCAATGTTGATAACCAGCGTTTTTGCCACAATTTGTCACCGCTCTACCGCAATCATCCCAGTTTTTAAACCAGCGACCATAAGGACTCTGGCACATTTCCGGAAACTACAAGGAATTAGTTTCAGGACGAAACAACAGCCAAATCGGGATACGCTTATAAAAAAGACTTAAACACATGAAAAACCTTTATACTCCAATAATAAATACACAGATAGAATTTTATTTTATTTTGTCTCCTAAACAATTTTAATGTAGGTGTCGGCAGCTTTACGACGATGTTTTGTGGAGTTTGTCGCGTGATTGTAGTGCGATTTTAGAAGACGAACACATTGAACACGATCTAAACAAGGGAGAGAACAAAAAAAAAACGAAAAAGAAACGACACAGCGTCATAAACTTTTATGAATTTTCTACCAGTATTTTCTCCTGTATTAAATGTGTATGTATTCGTTTCAGTTTTATACCAGACTACATATATTTTTTCTACCAGATAGGTTCAACTTCCTTCAGCCGTCTTCCAATCTGGTTCAATATGTTTTTATGTAAGCTGTTAGATTAAATCGAGCGGGTGTACAAGACAACAGGAGCTTTCCAACGACACCCAAAATGAAGAAGACTGGAGGATAAAAAGGATGGCGAAAAAAACACCGGGGGCCGGGAAGAGAGCAACGAATTCAATTAGACTACTTGCCATGTATACTGGTTGAAGAATTAGATGAAAACTGTCGACAAACCAATACGAATATGGAAAATCAATAAATGCAATAATATTTCGGGAAATAGTGGGAAAAAGATTTGAAACAAGAAAAAAAAACACATTTTCAGGCAACTTGTTTTATAAATCAATAGTTAATAATTTTCCAACATTTACTCTGTTCCTATAAAGTGGGTAATTTCCATCGTTCAGGATCCTTAATGAAATTCGTTGCTGGCAGATTTTTCCATATTTTTGTCCCTCTCGAGTTCTTTGTTGTTATGATTATGCAGTATTTAATTAATCAACAATTAATTCTGAAGTCTTCAGTGTTTGAAACAGATACTTCAAAAGCCTTTATCATATTTGTTAAAATTGAAGAATATAGACGATTGGATAATGATTGGGTCTCTTCTATGATTTTCACATTTCTTGTTGACTCAGATGTCCAAGACAGAATGATATCGTGTTATCTTCATCATCACTCATCACCAAACACTTGTATCAGTAGAGTTGGTTTTTATATTGACGATTTGTTCCTTTTTGTGCTTTTTTCCTTTGAGTTATTATCAAATAAAAGCACGAAATATAGTAAATTTCAAGTGATCTTGATCTAAACTGTACGATGAGAGTTTGTGAGATTGAATTTGAAGTTGAGGCGTACTCCACTAGTTGTATAGGGAGTTGAGGAAAATATTTTGAGAAAACTGTTGTTGGATGGTGGATGGGGTGCAGAATTAGTTTAAAATGTGTAAATGTGTGTGTGTCTGTATATATACTATAGAGGCAAGCAAGCGAGTGAACGAACAAGAGAAAGAGCGAGCTTAAATTTGATTCTCAGTTAGTTTCTAGTCAGTTTGAAAAGTCTAATTTTCCCCTTAAATTGATGCTGATATTAGGTTAAACGAAAATGTTCGCACCCTAATTAAGTCTGTGTGATATTTGCGACTAACAAGATTAACGGAAAAGCGGAAAATAGATAAAAGCTGAACTGACTGTCATACATTTAGTTCCTGTTTGTGGATGTACACAGAGGCTCTTTTGAAATTTTGTCTCTTGACAGTTTATCTATATAATATATGAAATTAAGTGGAAAATATTAAATATGACTGGCTGGTTCAGATGAAAATTCCCTCTTTCATAACAACTAACAGCAACAACAACAACAACAACAACAACATGTATCTGTGCCCGCACAAAAACCTGGAAATTTGTTTGCTTTTACATGATGATTCTGACCTGGTTGCTGGCAATATTTTTTTTCTATGTTTACAGTTAGCTGTTTTGTTTTATCTCTACACTACTCCTTGTTGCTGTTGCTGTTGTGGTTGTTGTTGCTGTTTGTGTTTGTGGTGACGTTAGAGGCAGTGGTTGATTTTATTTATTTTACATTCAGAAATTTACCAACCATCCGTTATCCTGTTGGAAAACTTTATCCTGCAACTATATAAAAACTGTCATTATCTGTATAACTAGTAGTCGGGACTAGGAAACGAGAGAGGGTGGTTTATACGACTTGCATCGTCTCAAATTGATGGTTTCTAAAGGGGCCAAGCCAATAAGTTTCGAAAATCCTGTTTTCTGTAACGTTTCAAAATGTCATTAAATTGCTGAGAGTTGTGATACGAAATCCATTAGAAGACGAAAGTAGCAGGTATATTCGACGACGAATATAACAAGTTTCATCCTGTTAGAGAATCAAATCCGGATATATCGGCGACGTTCTAAAAAATCGGTTTGTCCCTATTTTAACTTTTCTTATTTCAGAAATTTACAAAATAACTGTAGTATGGTTCAATTGGGGTATCTATGATCTAGATTTAACTTTAAAGAGAAAAAAAGTTTGAAACAATTAGATTAAAAGTCAGTGCCTGACGACTAATGTGTTTCATAATTTGGTAATAAAACTTATTTATTGTTAGATGTGTGTTTCCACAATAATACACTTGCCACACATATTGGGTTTCCATTGCTTTTGTTCAGAACAAGGTAAGTAATTGTAGTTAAATTGAGATGAAATATTTAATACCAGACAACAGCAAGTTACGGAAACTAATTAGATGAGAAACAAGATCATTGTATATCAGTAAGCCTTTTTGTTCGTTTTTCTGTAGAAAATACATTGAGAAACTGTTCATGTACCATTAAATTAGTTTCAACCAAGTGGAAATGTTGCACTAGACTCCCACTAAATAATGCACTCAAAGATACCACACGAGAATAAGCCGATTTCTTACAATTCAATCATTACTTACAACTAAATCTGATTAGGTTGCAATATTCAAAAAAAATAAATGCTTAATGTTAAGTATAACGTGTTTACTCTTTGATTAATTAGCGAGGGCTGTGGGGATCAAATCGGTTATCCTACCTGGTTCTGTTTTTTCTGTCTACCTTCCACTTTTGAGGTATAATTGAATTTTTTTAAAGGTGCCGAATTATTGTAAATTTATGTAAATTGTTTAAAGTTGACGATGGGAACTTTCAGGTGGATGGAATTTTTAAGCATGGTTTTAATTAGGTGTCCATTAAAATTGGATATCCATGCTTGTTGTTGATGGTGCGACTACAAAGTCCTGGTAACCGCTGAAAACTCGGTCACACGATCTGGTGTTTTTAATTTAATTTAAAACTCTCCCCTTCTCGTATAATTTCTAATTTTCACTGGACTAGTTGATGTGCGATGGCAGAGAACAGATGCCATCCTATTCCCACCCACTACTACCACCACAACCAGTCTAGATTTACACACAGATTGATCATTAGAAAGATTGTATTTAAGTAGATGGTGGAGTCAAGCGGTGGCAGGATAACATTTATGTTTTGATAACGTAACGAAGCATAGCATCGTATCAGTCAATTTGGCACATTACGCTTCCTTTCTTCTTGTTGAAATCACGTTGCTTTTTTGGAGATTTAGAGTAAATTCAACTTCAACTTATGACCTACTTTACATACATTCACGTTACCGTTTTTGTAGTCAACCACCCCAAGGGGGACATAGATTTTTATTTAGTGGCAGGAGCACCATCGATCAGGATTAAAACTAACTAACTTAATTACCAATTACGGATTGCAAGCGGGATTTACGTAAAAATTATATTGAATTAAAAACTTTTGTAGTCTTTTACTTGCAGTTTTAACAAATTCTCTGTATTAACTAGATGTTTATGTTTAATCTTGATGGAAATTTGTATAAGTAACGCTTTATAGTACGTTCGAAAATGTACTCAAATACAAATTCTGTTTGCTTTGTACATTGACATATTTTCTTAATACGCATAAGTGTGCTTAAAGAAAATGATGGCAGTTTGAGTTGTGAATAACAAAAAAATGCATACGAAATGCTGCGTTTGTTTGCTTTTGAAAAGAAAGGCTTTCCTTTCTTCCATTCTCCCTATATACATCCATGTATGTGGGAATTGTTCAAACGTAGAGTTTGAGTAAACACGTTAAAAGATTAGATACGTAAATTGCCATTTGAATTCTAGTGTTTAATCGTGTTTTTGTTGAAATTTGAATTCGACTCGAATCAATGAGGAGAAATTGCCGCATCATTGATCCACGAAATCAAATAAAAGAGAAAAACATGAAATCATCATTTTTTCTAAAAGCAGCTTTAATGGCAAGGAAGACTATAAAATTTTTCGTTTACTATTAATAAATCTAACGAAGCAATTTGATGAATATTTTTCTTTCATCAGGAAAAAAAAGGAGAAATTCACCCCCTTTGTTAATATTACTAATTAAAATTCGTAATTAATCCGTCTAGTCTTTTAATTTTCTCAACTAAGCTCGTCTTAAATGATTTACTTTGTTTGATAATTTTTCGGAACATTAATTTATACGTTTTTTTGTTAAGATTCAGTGAGTAGTTGTACGGAAGTTTTTATTCATCTTCAATATTTTTTTTTTGTATTATAGGGATTTTATGAGAGACTCTAGGGTATATCTTTCTTTATAAGTCAAACTAACTGAACTTTTTCTATTTCACGATATTCTGTATCCTTTTTCAGAAGTTTTCACGTCTAGAGTTTCCACTACAGCTAGTAAAGTTTTCAGTCCTTTTGTTGCTCTATATGTTCTTTATAAAGATTATCAAGTGTTTAACGTAGAGATAAATTTGCTTCTGTTATCTTAAACTATGAGCCTTATATGTCGCTAATACGAATTATTTATTATTAATAAACTAAAACGAGCATATAAGAACAGGGCGTAATCCTTTCTGATTTTGCCTTAAATAAGATTTTTCATTGCTCTAGAGTACATTCTGAGTATACACACACGTATGGTGCACAATTTTCAATTTTCTTTACTAGACGCGAAAAATGCACATTTTTCTTTGCAGGATTATGCAAATAAATCCACTTTTCGTCATATACTTTCGTCGACTTTCAAACACATTTGTCACTACTACCAGTTGGGAAACGATTGAAAGTTTCGATTCGCCGTTGTGTTATTTTTGTTTGATTTTGATTCGTTTCCGGATTAGTTACAGTCTTCCAATTCGTATCGTTGGAGTTTACAAGAATTTGGGTCCAAAATTACGAGAATATTGTAGTTATTTTGACTAGAAATTGATAGCAATGTTACGAATTAATTCTGATCCCAGAACTATCATTTAAAGCCGTTGTAGAAATCCTGTCGTCTACGTCTCTCCCTCATACTGACAAATGAATATATATTCTTTATAGCCTTGTCATCTTCCACAAACCTGACTTCGGATCCTTTTTATATTCATTTTAGTTTTCTTGACTAAGAATCTATTTAACTTGTCCGCTGTGAGTATAAAATACTAGAATTCTGGCAAGTCCCCATATATACCGCTATTAAATAAATATTCAACCCTCTTTGGTAGTAAATTCACGGTTTTACAATTTCTTAAAATAATATTCCGGTATCAATATTTGTTACTTACTGTTCCACCATCGAAACCGAAAAGTTTTCATTGAATTAAATTTTTATATTTGATATCTGGTGTGGAGTGATTTCAGTAAATCGTGTGTCTGAAACGATATCTTTTCGATGTTATTATATGTGAATTGAAAGGACGAATTCCGTAGATGAAACGGATGGACATCTCATTCCGTAACTTTGATATTATGCAGGTCACAGTTTGGTGGGTATTGCTGGATTTTGGTTCGATTCTATTTTTATTACCATTATTCGTATTATTATTGAAAGTTTGTTTAATTTTCACAAATTTTTTATCGCAAACAGATGAAAAAATAAAGAAAATTTCAGTAATTTCAAAAATTAACATTCTTGTATGTTGTTCTAATTGGATGAAACAGAATTTATCAAAGGAAGCTCAAAATTTCCAAGCCTGGATTTTCATGAGGTTGTGGAAAATATTGTTTTTTTAAAAACAATCAATTGTTAACCGAACTAATCCTGTACATAGGAGCGTACCCATCTCTTTGCTATTTTACGACTGTTTATAGTGCATTAAAATATTCACCCAATTGTCAGTTTTACATTAATTACAACAGTCTATTGCTTTTGGCCGTTCTGTAAATTTTATGATTATCCCCCGGTCCGAGTTGTGTATATTTACCACAACGAACCGGAAAGAGACTAGATGATATTATTGAAAATTTATGTGGTCCGACCCATATTTGCGGTAACATTTGACCTGGCGATATCTACAGAAAAACAATCGTATCAGTAAATCTAACAGAAATCAACCCAAGTAAGGAACCATTAACTTAATCGATAAGCGTATTTTGGTTTTTATAGAGATTTTGTTTAAATGGAGGATGAGACAGAAAACTATCAAGTAGAGAGACCAGAGTTTCTTTTTGCAACAGGAGAGAAAGCCAAGAGAATTAGGAGAATTTATTGAATTTTCCAGTGAAAGATTTTTGTTTTAATTTGTTCGATTGCACGTAGAAATAATGAAAGTCGAAATCTTTCTTTCGGAATAATGCCATCGTTTGACCGAGAGTTGAAAAGAAATCCTTCTGTTAAAGGTTCAAGTTAAGTCCTTTTCTCTTGTCTAGACTGCCAAGACAATCTCATTGCCGGTATTATCAGAAGCTTTGTTCTTTTTTCTCTTTGCTTTTATATATGTTGCACTTTGACGAACAACGGTCGAACAACGATAACGTTTTAACATGGATTTTCTGGTTCATATGATACAGATGGAACTGTTTGATGTCTTCTTTACAAGTTAGTTTGCTTTAATCATCATTAGAAGGTTTTTTCTTCCGTTTTTTTTCTTCTGTGTATGTTCTTTTTTGGCAAACTCGGGAAACGGAAAGCAACGAAATTCGAGGTTGTTATATTGAATTTATGCTCCAACTTTTATGTCTAATAAATTTGGAATGCTTGAGGTGTTCCTGTTTCGTTATTATTATCATTATTATTTTTGAAGTAATTGGTGAAATGGAAAAGTAGAATTTAAGTTTAATTTTATTGTTGACTTTTTTTCTGTTGAATTTCTCCTGACGGTATCTGTGTGAGTAATGTAAATGTGTAACTTTACTCATTACTCTTCTAATGCATTTTGGTGGATGCGCCACGATAACACGACAAATTACGGTTTTAAAACTTCCCTTCTCACTAACTAAATATAACTAATACGGTAAAAATATTTAAGATACTTTTGATAAATTTTTCCTGTACAGAATTCTTTTCATTAACTGTAAAATTTAAATCACCTTCTCTCACTCTGTTATACAATACATGTCGAAGATCAATCATTCTGGACAATCTGTAGCCGTAAAAATTTATATGAGGCAACCCTTTCAAAGGCCCTGTCAAATACATCATCCACGACCCGTTGCGAATCAAATTATTACAGAGAAAAAAAAAGAGTGAGAGAGAGAGAGAGAGAGAGAGAGTATTATCCAGATTCCGTCATCTATGTATAAAAGAGAGCTTAGACTGTGCAAAACGATTTGTTCTCGTGTCGTACAACTTTTTCAAAGCGAGCGAAAAAATATAAAAACTGAGGATAAATTTATTGAAACCATATTTTCGTTATTATTTAAAAATAGAGGAAACATGATAACGTTTAAATTTTATCAAAACTGAATTAACTAATAGGTATATTTTTCTGTACAAAAGCCTCTAGTAGTGTCAAATAAGTGGAGTTGTTTGTATAAATTGATAAGTACATTATCCATCTGTCAATCTTAATGAACAGTGTATCCTTCTATTTGAATCTTTCATGCCCTTTTGGAATTGGAAGATCTGTCAAGTGTATTTCAATTAATCCTTTGTGTGTTTCTACTGAAATAATTTGCGGCTGAAACTAACTTTGCTAGGATAGAGAAGAATTATATTTTATGATATCGCCAATTTCTATAGAAACATAAGTAGGTATCACTGAAAAAACTGGAATTCAAATAAAAGATATCGAAGAATAAAGTGGATTTAGACCAAGATTTGGTTGGTCTTCCCTTTTTCTGGGGGTAACCGTAGAGAAAACTATGACAAATGATTCTGAACTATATTTAGCGTACATAGATGGAATTTCTGCAAGTAGATATAGGCAATGTCTGGCACAACAAATCGTTTATTTTAGAAAAAGACTTTATTCAAACAACATCCCTGTGTGTAAACGAATACATTCCAAGCACCAAATTTGTCAACAAATCATCGAAATTTCCATATAAGTTACAATCAATAGCTTTATCCTTTGTCTTGGTGTCGTTAGTTGCCAAAATTGGGAAAAACATTTACAAGTTTAGAACTTACAATCAGATGTATTTGTGTAGAAATCAATCAAAGTTCTATTTGCCCGAATGATTTCTTTGTTCAGATAAAATAGATTAGAAAAAAATCTACAAAGGTTGTTGGTTGTATTTTTGGTTTGACTGAAATCCTACTTGACACAACATTAGAACCTGTCACGCTTTTCCTTTAGATTGCGATACACAACACACGATATCAAGATACATATTCAAAAGGACTTTCACTGTGTATGAAATCAAATCGGCAATTTAATTTTCTATAGTGTAGGAAAACAAGCAATTGAGCCACTAGAATATACACTGCTGACACAACAAATTTCAGCAAATCTCACTTGACTGACACCCCCTAAAGTCACACAGTGGGAAATAACTTCAATTTCAATTTCACAATATGTATCACGATGGAAAAAAATCCCTCTATTTTAGGCACCTACTTCATATCTACCAAATAATATATTACTTATACATATAGGTATATCTAACAGACGTAACCCAGTTTTGGAGTTAGTAGGAAAAAATGTAAAGTCATTGCGTCTGGAAGAGCGAGCACAAAAAGGAAGGGGTTAAAAAGAGTTAATTGAAATACTGCTTCAATTGGACTGTTCTCGTGACACTGTTCACTTTCCGTTTTGCAATAAACACCCATATTGGGTAAGACAAAGAGAGAAGGACAAAAGAGCAAAGGAAAGAAGTGTGCTCCAGTAAAGTTAATAAGTAAGAGAGGAAATCGTCGAGGACAAAAGCCAGTAACTAAATTGGAACTGACTAGTATTAAATGAGATTGATACGTCGTATTTTCAAAATATTTTATTCTTGTATGTTATTTTATAACGAGGTATTTGAAACATGTGAAGTTTTAATAAAACTTGTACATATACGGTTGCTTGGAATCGTGTAATATTCTTTAAATTTCTTCCTGCTGCTGTCATTCCTGCCCTGTTATCTGGTCCTTTTCTTAAAATATTCACAACAGTACAGACAAGGACAGGCCCGAAAGAATGCTGGTTAAAATGGGGACGGTGGGGAAAAAAAAGCAAAACAACTCGACTCAACTGGAATGTAAATTTGACAAACAAGAAGATAAGGAAGATGAAATAACGATATTTTTTATGTTCAGTTGAAAAGGATACTTAATATGTATTGTATACGAGTTTTGGTTGCTTGTTTTTACGATATACTGATTATAGTGGCCTTTAAATATAAAAATTGTGAAAATAGGGTGAAATTGTGTTCTATTTAAATGATGGCAAGAATTTATTTCAAATCAAGAAAAAAATTTCATGGTCCATAATTTCTTCTTTTTCGTCTTCTATATGGATTCTGAACAATTTAAATAACGAGAACTGAAAGTAGTCAATACTTGAACAATATTTAACTTTTCACTGTTCTCTTTTTTTTTCGTTCGTATTTCTTTGGCTAAATTAATGATAATTCTGTTGATTCTCTTTTCCATTCATATTTATTTTTATTTTGTTCGTTGTCTTGTGCTTCGAGTAATTTAAAAATTCCGCTTTCGTGACACTAAATAATTACAAATTCTTTTTGAAATGATAAGAACAACGGAATTTGTTTTCTGGTGTCACAGATGACTGACAAAGCAGACAAATTTCTTGATCTAGCTTTATATTAGTCGATAATTTTGTTCCAACTTCTCTATTGGACATAGCATATCATTAAAACCTTTCGGTAATTAGAGTTCCACATGAATCTCTTAATATTAAAATGTCTCATATAATTGTATAAAAAAAATTCCGAGCTAGTTGTTGCTTCACAAAACATCATGGAACTCGTACATAAATCCCTCTAATTTTATAAAATGAAATTTGAAAAAGGGAACTTTAATGAAAACAAATATCCTCAAGAATGCCTAAAATATCTTCATTAAACCCAGATTTAATGGAAAACTCAACGCCTACTCTGTTCTGATAACTCTGATGTGATGGAAAAATAACATTGAAAATGTGACAGTAGCAAAAAGGTTCCCTTAAAAATATTAATTGTCTGGAGACGTGAAAGTGTTCAAGAAGCGATGGTAGAAATTGTATTTCGTCAAGAGATTGTCGACAACCCACTCAATGCCTACACAATCATTTTTCAGTACCTAACCCTTCTGGCATCATATATTTCAAGAATTTTTAGTTCGTTTAGTGAAAGTTAGAAATTCGTTCATCCCCAGTGAGCCGTATTTGTTCTTCTGTCTCATATTCTATCAGTTACAGGAAGTTAAAGTTGATATTGAACGAAATGTTATTCAATGAACTTAAGAGAACTTATAATGAACAGACGAAACGTTAGAAAAATAATAAAGCATATTGCTCTGTTAGCATAAAGCTTCCTTATAGCAGAATATTTATAATGATTTCAAAAACTGGGGAGCTGTTTTTTCTTTTATCGGACATTATACTAATTTTTTACTGCATTTTTATAGTTGTTGCTGCTTGTTTTTCTTGAATTTTTTCCACCCCATAAATATGACAGGATTTTTTTGAACGGAAACAACGAAGAATCTCTGTGTGTGACTTTTTGTTTCGTTTTTTCTTGATTAACTTATCGATTAGTGTGGCAATATACTCGCCCTTCCATGTTGAGCTTTATTAAATCACTAGATGTGGCAATTTTTTCCCATCATTTGATACTGTTCGCTCTAATTTTTTTTTCGCTAGCTATCTATTTGAGTTAAAGCGTATTCATTACAGTTTATTATTATAATTGCTTTAATTGTGCTATTCGGTCCGATATTTTCGAACTAAAAGTGCATTATTTTAGAATTTATTGTCATTTTGTTGTTTGAAATTTATTTTATTACCTAATGCATGATTGTCTTATCAAACACAGTTGCGTCAACGTATATTTCGAATGTGACAAAGCGAATCGAGGGTGAAATATTGATTGCAAACTCCATTAATTGTCGGTAATGTATCACAAACATATTTTGCATATTGATAACACCACTAGAGTGTGTTGATTGGTTTAATATATTGCCAATCTAAACGACCTGCCAATCGGATATGACATTTATCCTATTCTGTGATATTTTCTATTTCACTTTGAACCATTTACCGTAATCATTACGACCTTCCAGCCTTCAGATGATAATACTTGGACATGTTTTACTTGTCGCAAACACATCCATCCAACAATGATAATCTCTTGTTGGAGCAATATCTAATTTATACTTCGACAAGTGGTTAGACGTGTTTGTTTGATAACATGATTGGAATATAATATGTTGGACGGGTAAAATCACTCTTTAATACATGTAGAGAATATTTTAATTCTCTTTTTTGTCATACAAATCACGTCCTCGATTTGGAAGCGTTATACTCATGTTAATTAAAATTAATTATAACAAGATTCATTGTGACAAAATTGAAATTTCAAATTACAGGGCGCAATATGTTCGGAAATAGAGCCGAACAAAATCTACCTTAATCTGGTTTTAATATTAATTCCATTTAGAAAGGGTTTTCTCCAAAATTTTTTTATCCCCTTTCTCTGTTGAAATTCCCCAACAAACATATTTCGAATAATTGAATTGGAAATTTTCCTCGAAAACACTTTTTTTTTAAAATCAATTTTGCCACTAAATTGAAAATACTGCTATATGGACGCAAAAAAACCTACCATAGAAACATTCATTTGATTAATTAATTTTTTCTTTGACCAAATCATTTTCTGTGCTTTATAGAAACTTTCCATAATTCTTACCTTAAGCCAAGTGATAATGGCTGGTGGTCGGGAGCCACGACACCGGCAAGTAACATTATATTTCTTGCCGGCACTGAATTCAGGATTGTTTCCTAACAATGTGACCTCAAGTGGTCTCAGGTACATGTCGATGGCAACACGAACCACTAATGGTGGTGGACGACTATTACTAACTTCACAACTATACACGGCCAATAGGTGTGATCGTGTCAATTTATCGATTTTCAGGATACTCTGTGATTTTTTTCGATCAGGAAAATATTGGCAGTCATCTGTGACGAGATCGCCGTCACGCCACCAGGACACCTAGAAGAAAAAAGAGATAAATGGAAAGAGAATTAAAATACGGATTGCTTTGAGTAGTCAGGGGTTGATTAATTGATAATTTCCCTTAGTTGGGTAAAGGGATTTGTGCTTGTAAAGATAAAAAATATATACATAAGGAAAGGATTTTGGGATTACTTTGAAATGATAATCTTTGTCTAACGAGACTTAAATAAACTGGGAAAGATTTTGGGTTTAACAGAAAAACTGCACTTATTCATTACAACGCTTTCGAGAGCTAAAACCAAGCAATCAACCCATCATATTCTATAGACTCTGTTCACTAATTATTAAGTAACGTGATACATTTTCGGTTTCAGTTTTGATCTTTAGAAATAAGGAGCTTTTCACGTTTTCATTTCATTTTGATATGAACGTGATTTTCTTTTTTGACAAAAAAAACGCCTGCAGGTATTGTGTTGTTAGAATGGGAAATATATTCAAATTACATGGGCC
>JAZBHA010000015.1:214639-226911 GCA_037464855.1 Iselma pallidipennis
ACAAAGAATTTAGTAAAATTTATGAAAGAGGCGTTAAATTTTATTTACCTAATGGGTAAATAAAGCGAGATATAAAATAAATAAATAAAACAGTAAAACTTTTTAAGATGAAATTTACGTAAATATAAAAGTCTGTTATAGGTGGATGATTTTCAGAAAATCTTTAACAAAATTAAGTTAAAAGGGGAATGATAATAAACGAAAATAATTCCATAATTATCAATTTATGATGATAAGATGGAAAAAGTTAAATTAGCAAATTAGAAGGCGAGTAGGTATATAGGAAATTTTTATTGATCTATAGACTTGAAAGAGGAAAAAAGAATTAATGAACTGTTGAAGTTTTTCGTATTCCAGTTATTCAAATTTAATTAATTAGTCAATTTTACGAAAAATAATTAAATTTTTTAGCTAAATTATTGAAAATGAGAAACAACTAAGAATTCGCTGCTCGATATTTAACTGAGGGTTCTAATAAGAGATGTAAACACTGGAACAACGCCTGGGGAAATATTCATTATATTTTCGAAATGGAACTCCTTAGCACAGTAAATGTTGAGACTTCATTTGTCTATTTAATGGTTGAATGATGGTAGAGTCCAATTCAGCTTCTCAACAGGAAAAAAAAATAACTAAAGGAAACATTTCTATTGCTTCAATTCTATTCGAGTGCCGTCAAAAGAAACATACTATTCGTTGACACAGTTACAAAAAAAAACGTTTCGTTTTCCTTACACTGACACCTTTACTATATGATGGATCTTATTCTTGGTTCAGGTTAAAGGCGAAATAAGCTGTTATTTATGTGTTGTAAAAGTCGTAGTAATAGGTGAGTCTCTACAATGCTTCTTCACTTATTTGAGAAACTTTACTAACCAAAAAAAAGTAACAATAACAATGACCACAAAATAAAGAGGTACCAAAAAAAAGAGAACTTTGTGAGAAATATGGGCAACTTTCCTTTTTGTTTTATTGTAAACATTTTAACTTACTCGAGCTAGAGGTTTTCCACCAGTCGCAGTGCATGTTAATGTCAAACTGGCTCCTTCTGCATAAGCTGTTGTGATGCCGTTTTTTATCACGCTGAAATCATCAGTCACTTGGACACCAGTCGGTGGCACTGTAATAGCAAAATCAACAACATTATAGTTCAGTTTTGTGAAGAGTGGAAAAACTACTGACCGTCTCTTGTTCTGTTATTCTATTCAATTTTTTTTTTTGTAGTTGACGGTTTAAGTGAAAAGTTTACTCTTTTTGCTCCATTGAGAAAGTTAGTGGAATTTTGATGCTTCATTTAAAGTTTTGTGTAAAACATTTGCAATTCACCAAAAATTAATGCAAACGACTTGAATTAATGAAACAATTGGTATGTCTGCTATTGAATAGAATAGCGGGAATGTCCGATTAGAACATCAGGATAGACGAACCGGACACTATTTTAAATAAATCAATACAATTGCTCGGTTGTAGTATTGATCGTCAATATTCTTATTCAAAAGAAGCATTTATATTGAATCTGTGGTAATATTTGCTTTATAAGTTGTTGTTGTAGTGAGATGAAACGTAAAATCCTTGAGACCTATAAAATTGTATTATTTACGTATATTGGGTTTTGTATAAAAAATTCGTCTTGATTATCAAGAAAAACAAAGTGTCTATTTTACAGAAAAGCCTCTCGAAGTCAATATTATACGGTCTAGAAACCTGAAGCTTATGCAAATCTCATGGAACGTCATTCACTATTTACCACTGAAAGGTATCCAGACAAATCTATTGTCCTGTTAGTAACAACAATCCTTTTTATACTAGAAGATAGGAATGAAAATACATTGCAGACATATTATTATTATAGCTATATATTTTGATTCAATATTTTCTCTTATCAAAATTGAATATTTCATTTACAATAATAATAACATAACCATAACGTATATCTAGTATGAAATATGTTCATTTATAATAAAACAACTGTCGAATAAAACCATCGTTTATTATTTTGAATTTTTGTTTTCTCCTCTATGCGATATTTAATAATAAAGGTAGTAAAGGGTTCCACCATAAAACGTGCTATAAATAAAAATAATGAAAAAGCGTCCATTTTTTTTTGGTGACTGTTATTTAATTATACAGTACACCACCAAAAGCATATTTAAAATCATATATGTATATGTAACGTAAATATTTTGTTGTAATTCATTTTAATTTAGATTTATGTAGATTTTTTAGTCAACAAAATTGAATGTCATATTTTTATATTCACACGTAAACAAAATATTTATATCACATTGTCTCTTTGTGTAAGAAATGTTTTTTTCGTCCGTCTCGTTACCATATCGATAAAAGGTCAAACTTATTTCTAGAAATTTGGTCGGGACATTATTTTTTCATAACAGACACCAGTGTGTCGAAATTTTGTAATTTTATATGAACGATCTTTATAGCAGTTAGCCGTATAGGTGGATAAAACTACACTTCACATATCTTTATATGTAAAATAAATACATTTTTCTTGAAAAGTTTATCATTCTCCCAATACTGTAGCCTTTATGGATTTGTGTTGGTTGCAAAATAAACCTACGACTTCTTACCACTGACTACGGTACAGTTTTCAATACTTTGGAAACGACTTTTTGATTTCATTGGAAATACAATAATTTAAATTTGGTAGAGTCGGGTTTTCATGTTTCAGAAACATGTCAATAAATAATTGCATGAAATAATTGTGATTCATTTGAAATTAAATAAGCTGGAATTGTTTTTGAATTGTGTGGATAAACTACAATTTGAATACTATTAATTAATTATTAATGGAATATTATATTTATCTCTAACATTTGAATAATGAGGTTTTCTTGTATTACACGTTTGTAAAGCGTACATTGACTAGTTTTTATCAAATTAACAACACAATATTCCATTTTGATATTGTATCGTACGAAATGATGGAAATTTGCAAATTCACACAAATAGATATCTGCACGTGGAATAATTACCATTCAAAATTGTTCTCAATTTAACAATAAACTCTAATAATTAGCAACAATACTCAACTGAACCTGTTAAATGTATTTCCATGTTACGTTAATGCAATTTTTTTTATTGTAAAATGAATTTATTATTTATTTATATCAACATTTCTAGTTTAATTTGATTAATTTGTTACTAAATACATGTAGAAATGTATATAAATAGACGAGTCAGAATAACTATAATTGTACGTTGGTCAAGTTATACAACTTTAAACTAACTAAACATTTTTCTGTTGGATTTAATTCATCTATTCTAAATAACTTTAGATAGTAGATGTTTACAGATACTACAAGTTTACAATTTCAGCTTAAATCCATAGAGAATACACAACAATAAGATGAGCCGTTTTACTTTGTCTATTACAAGAACTTCAGTTATTACAATTTTTACGTTTGTTGCTTAAAAACGATCATGATATTTTTGTAGAGCTAACTTTTTGTATTTCTGATTAATGCATCCTTTCCTGTAAACATCTCAAATAATAGAAAATGTTGCTTTTCCAATATTAAATTATTATTAAGGAATTATTGTAAATCTTTTGATGTTTTCACCATAGACATCAATAGACGTAATAGAACAGAATTTATATTTCGATGTGTTAGCAACATTCTGTTCCTTTCCATAATATTGAGGTAGGATGTTCTGTTTCCTGTTCATATTCCACCAATTTATTGAGAAAAATATAGTTCCCTTATATAAATGCTACATTTTCCTTTTTTTTTAATAGTTTTGTTAGTTGTTTACGTGCTATTGGTTCGGACTACGTTGGAAATTTTTAAACATTTCAGGTAAACAATCGAAACTCGTCCAGGCAAGCAGAAAGTTTTTACTAGTCACAAAGGAAATTACAAAAGCATTCCCGCGATATTTGACTTCTATTGGTTGAACATCTGTGACAACGAATTTGCTCGCTGGCCCTCCATAGAGAAAACATCGAAATCGACTTGTAGAGAAGAAAAAAACAATACATGACCAAAGATAAAACAACTAGAAGCAGAAACGTATAAATCTTCCTGTCCAACGTACACACATTCTTATTTAAATCCTTTTACCAACCGTGTTAGAATATAATTGGATTTTAGGTTAATTAAAAGTATCAAAAAAAAAGACGAAGAACGTAGATCGAGTTATCAGAAAGCTGGATCTTTAATTTTTTTCTTTCGCCTTTTTTTCCCTCGTTTTCATGTTGCGTTAGTGAGAAAATCGTGGCAACCTACTGGCATTAAACGATTTGATTCAGTTAAGCTTCCATATTTCAGCACGTATAGCTACATAATTACATTGAACTTGGTCGGAAAATTGCGTAGGGACTACAGTTTAAATCTCAAATTTATCCTCAAAGGACACCAAAAAGGAGACAGGCTTTAGCTTAAGACGACGCAATCGACCTAGTTGGTGGTATCGCACTTATTCCGGATTATTTTCAATAACTAAAGAGATGATTATGTGTTAATTTTTTTTTTTTGGCTACAGTTTCCCTAACAAGTCACTTTTGTTTTTATGAGGAAACTTTTACATACTGTAACTTTCTAAATAATGGCTCCCATCATCGTATAATATTCTTTAGTATTCATAACATAGTGTTTTTATTAAAAGGCAACTCTATTCTCAGCAGAGGCAATTAATCTTTAGTTTTTGTTTAAAGTAGAATACTCATTAAATGAAGCCTGCCCTGGAAAGTTGTATTAAAAAAAGTATTTCAGGACATAGTGTATAAAATTAGTCATTTTTCTCCTAAATGTGTTGCAGTATTTAACAAAAAATACTAACAGATGCAATTTTAATAATAGATATGTACTTGTTTTTCTTTTTTTTGTTAAATCACATGTATGGAAATAATTCATTTCTCTTGTTTTTCCCATAGAATGAATAGGCCGACATTTTTTTTTGCTTTTTTTGGGGTCGCTTAATTGATTATTTTCTCTTCTATTGTCATTCGGTTAATTACTCAACAACAATGCGTAACCTGTACCAACGTTCATTCATTCGTCGTTGTTGAGTTCCAGGCCTGTAGCAATATAAATTTCCGGTTGATTTGTCTCGTTGGGAACGTGTGTTGAATTAATGGCTGAATGTACAATATTCACCCATCTAACCCCTGATAGTATATCTAACAATTCTTGTCTAATCCGGGCATTAATTTAGAGTTGCCTTATATTATGTAAACGTGACCAGAGTTGAATCTTACACTGTCTCCGGTTACTATACCGATTTTTGTTTGTAATTTGAGAAAAACATTTTTTGTTGAGAAGATACTGATTGAAATGTCAAGGGATTGGATTGAAGAAAACAGTAATAACACCAGTTGTAACAGGAAGGAAGTTCATCTTTTCCTGCCTTGAAAATATAGGACATTCTATATGGCAGAAGAGCAGAACCGAATATGTCAAGAAAAAGTTTCCTTTGTAGGTTGAAATTTAGCCAGATTCTGGGCCATTTCATTAAAAACAAAACTTAAAGAGACGTTCTTAATTCACTTTGTAACTTAAAAATTTTATAATTTAGCTTCAAGTACTGTAAACTTAAATGAATAATAAATAATAATCTGTATCAAATCTATCCAATTTATTCAAGTAGTTCTTACAGTTAAAACAAGTTTTGAAATATTAAAAGATTAACAACGATGGACTACAGCTAATATTTTGTCGGGAATTAAATTAAAGCTACAAGAAACTACAACTTTTATATTTCTCATAATAGAAAACCAAAAGAAATTCTTTTTACTTATATGAGTCTTTTATGGAAAATTAACAATTTTCAGTTAGATATATCGAATTCGATCTAGCGAGATAATAGCACAGATAATAATGGTTCTCGCCCGGCGCATCCACCATTTGCACCACACTTTCTAATACAAGCTCTCAACATCGTATGAATTTTTTTCAAGACCCAATTATTTTTAACTTTATCTTTCAAATAATAAACAGATGTTGACATGAAAGTGCCGATTTTCTAGTGCAATCAACTTGTAAATTTTAATATTTTAAAACTAATTTAAAATATAAATTTGCTTTTATGTAATTATTGCAGAATTCCGTTTTTACTAACTCTTTAATTAAAAATTGTTGTGGCATATTGGGATAAAACTTATAATTAAACTTTTTATGAGTATATGTGGAAATGTTTTACAAAAACTGTAGTACAAATTGTGTATTTATTTTTAGAGACCATTCGATTTTAGGAGAAATCAACAAAAATGTAGTAAACTGCAGAAAGAATACGACTTATGTCAGTCATTAAGGATGTTGTTTCGTTCTTTTTTTGTACATTGAGAACGATGGGAAACATGTCGAATAAACCTACATAGAAACGAAACAGAGACAATAATTATTACATTGAAATTCGGTTTGAGCAATATATAGAAGATACTGTCGTCATTACGTATGTTTTTATTTCTTTTGCAACGTTGTTGTTTCTGAAATTTTTGCTTAAGATAGCAAACAACAGGCACAATGATGGAATCGGCTTTTTCTCCTTTCGCTTTTTGTATAGGTACCGAAAAATATTTCGACGAGAACTTTTGTTGCCATACTATTAATGGTTTTGTTGAATAAACAATGTTGTTGACAGAAAAAACCAGTAGAAGGAGAAAAATAAAGGCAAAAATAATTGGTTGTAGTTGTTTGATATTGCCAGAAATAACAAACAAATCAGTTATTCTAGTCCTGTGAATATGAAAATTTTCAATAATTTGTTATGATTGGATTGAAATTTTATGGAAATTTTAATGGAATAAGATATTTTTCCATGAGGTTTTAATTTTGCTAGTTCTAAAATAAGGAGTTTAGAGCCATTTCAAATAAGAAATGTGCATAAAAAAGTGTCGAGATAACAGAATCCAGGAAATATTACCAAAAAAATCGTAGCATCGGTTGGTTTTTCTGCCGTGGTTCCTGTAAATGGTTCAGTAATGGTTGCGTGAGCAATTGGTTTCAATCTGGAATATCTTTGGCGGCACCTACATGTACGTTATACACCCCCACTGCAAGATCGTAAAGGGTAGATTAAATGTTAAATAAGGATTGAACTAGTCGTATAGAACGAACGAAACCAGGTCTTTCAAGTGGAACAGTTCCAGTTGTATTGTTGTATATGAAAATGCTGACATTAACATCAAGTTGAGTAATCTTTTCTACACGATAGTAAATCTTTTAATCAATATTCTTTAAAGTACTTAGAGTTTGTACTTGACTAAAAGTCCGTTACTGTACATTATTCATGTTAAGCTGCTTATAATGAAAACACCCGAAAGGAGACACTCAGAAAATTGTATTATTCCGTTGATTAAATCTCCCATTTTGTAGCTAGTAGACAGGAAAGGGTTACATTTAACACAACTATAATAATAATAATAATAATAATAATAATAATAATAATGTAAAACTTTCCTAAAATCATCGATTTTAGGATATTCGTCTAGCTATTCAGGTCATACAGTTATTGTATTAATTAGATAGGGGTGAGGGGTGGACATACTGTCTTAGTTCGGCTGACATTCAAATGGGGTTGCTCGGTTACTGCCAGCCACCATCAGCACTATCAAACCAATTTATTTCGGGACATGTTAATGGAAATTTTGTTTGAGAGAGGGTGAACTAGACATCATTAAATTCCTCTGGCCTTTCTTCTTTCTCTTTCATCTCACACAGATGATGATGACGACCTCGGCGGCGGCGACGACGACGACGACGACGACGACCGAGGAAGATCATGTCGACGATCAGATTTTATCGTTTGCTCTCAACAAACTCAGTTAAATAGTTTGTGCGGCTTATGTAAAAAGTTTACAACTTGTTTGAACTTTGAACAAAATGTGACATTGTCGTGATTAATGCAAAAATATCATTCATCAATTTCTAGATGGAAAATCCATACCAAAGGACGCATATTTTATTTACAGTAATTTTAACGGCTTATGTTCTACGGGTAATAGATTCCATAAGGGAGAAAGTTTGTTGATCTTTTCCTTGAGAAAGAAAAAAATGCCTAATTCTAAATATAATCCGGTTTGAAACTAAAACAAAACTCCCCAAAAAGATCCATTACTTAAATCCTTCATTAAAGGATTAAGAAGCAACTGAAATTAAAGCTTCTATTCACGCTTGCGTTGTACATTTTTTTTGTTTGTTTGTATGTGCTAAGGATGGTGGTTTTAGTCGTTCTCTTTTTCCATAGAAACTTTGCATCCCCTGCAGACTTAAATTAATTGGATTAAATGAGGTTTAAAGAAGTACGGTAAGTTGAAAAGGAAAATCTCACTGAGAAACAAAAGACAATCTTTCTGTTTTAATTTCGTTCTGTTTTGTTGTTGGAGGATGATTATCTTGAGGTGAACACTCGAACTGAAATAATGTATTATTTGTGGTTGTTGGTACAACACTTTTTTTGTCTTTTGCCAACTTTTAATTGGATATATCTATGTTGATTGTACGTGAACTTGTAACAATTCAATGATAATGAAGAGTGATTTTTTAAAAATAGATGTCCGGAATTCATAAAATTATTTTGTATTATGTGGATGAAATATTGTGAATTTATAAGAAACTGACACAAACAGTGTAAAGATCAATAAATAACAAAGTTATACTGATAACGTCAAGATGAACTTTATAAATTATGGAAGGCTACTGCTCAAATTCAAATTGTTACACCTGTTGAGCATGTGCTACCAACAATCGAAACATCATCCTATTAACGTTAGAACAATTTAGTTGAAAAGCTTTGTAGATATACGGTGTCCCAAGGCAATTTAAGCAAGTGAATAGAGTAGTTAGAAAACGAAAATATACAGACATACAAGTACGGTAAAAATAATACCTTTTTCCTTCCTTGCTCCGAATTACCTTTGATTGTTGTCTCTTGTATTGTAGGTATGTTTTTCGTTTGTCTCATCAACAATACCTCTATCTTATACTCTATATTTTATTATTGACGTTAATTTAATTTTTTTAATCACTTCAATTATTCTGTATGTTCTTCATGTTTATGTTAGTCTTCAATATACATAGTCTGATGATGTTGTGCTTCTAATGATCAACATAACAGTTCTACTAAATAGACTAATTAGTATTCACAATGTGAAACAAACTCGTGTTAGCGCAATCGGTACTTTAATTTTTTGTTTCGTATTTTCCTAGCATTTTTCTGTCCGCCTTTCAATGCTTTCCTTAATGTAGGCTCATTAATTTCGAAAATGATATTTCCTTAAATATGTTGTATGATAGACTGCCATTCTTAAAAATTTTACATTTTAATGAGATCGTTAAGTTGAAAACGGTTCAGTTCAAAAAATGAGTAGGTAGATTTGAAAAAAATTACCTTTAAAAGCAGATTTGTTAAAAAAGGGCGACATTTTTTGCAATGAAAACAAAACAGAACTCTATCCTACTTTGAAATTTGAGAGTTTTGTTAATCGGTGGATCGAAGCGAGTAGCGTAAAATTTTAATTTCATGATTACATAACATCAACAACAGCAACAAAATCAGTACAACGAGCGACGATGTGGCAATTTAGAGAGCTGTTGTGTAGTTGCAAAAGTTTGTGTTAGAGTTTTTATTAAATAATACCTATCTAACTCTAAGTTTAAAATTTTAATATGATTAATGAGCTAAAAATACAACACCCTCGTGTCCGTTTTTTTTTTCGTTAAACATTATTTGAAAAATTGAGTAGTCCTAATTGGGTAGACTGGCGGCGTAGTTAATGGAATTTAATGTCTTGGATTTATTTTTCGACAATATTAACGTGATTCGAAATAGGGTGGGATGATGTGGATGGTCTTGTCTACCATGCGACAGAATCAGAGATGAATAATGTTGTTCCATCGTAAAAACACCACCACATCAAAACACTCATACGTGCTTGAGTGGTTGAGCAAAATATCAAATTTATTTTTTGCTTAAACACTCCATCTTCCGGGAATATAAATTGCGGACGACGATGAAAAGTGACGAGTCAACATGTATATTTGGTTTCTCTCATCCCCTATTCAACGATAGTAGATATAAGGGTGTATATAACACGTTACGATCGTTCTTTAGATTTATGTCTGTCATGCATCATGGACTTTTGACGATACCTCCAATTTAAACATAACCCGGCTTATCATTAATTAAATACACAACAAGCAATGCCATTTAATTGCAAATTGTTTTCCTGCGCTAGTTTCTAGGAATTTTCTCTATTTTTTTTTCAGTTATTTATTGGTAAAGTTGAATTCAGCGGCAAAGAACGCCCTTTTGGTCGATTATTAATTGAAGTTTGTCTTCAAATAGGAACATGAATCATATTTCAAAAGAGTGTCAAGGAAATGAATTGAAATAATGCATTTTTTCTTTTCCATAAAAGCAATATTTTCATAAAGAAAAAAAGACGTTTGTGTAAGACGCCATTGCTTTCTACGCCTTCATTCTTTTTCTTTTCAACTTGATAGATTAGACTTTCGATACTGTTTAGACGAGTGATTTATCCAGTTTCAACTGATGGTACAAACAGTTTATTATTAGTTAAATCTAGAAATCATTAAATTAAAACACGAAAACGTTAGTAAATGATTATTGTTTTTCAACTTGACTTGCATTCAAATTGGTTTAGTTTAGCTAGAATGTTTCGTTCTTATTTTCAATTGTTCCTTGTTAGAATCCTTAAGGATAACCTCAGACCGACAATATTTGTAATTATAATTTCGGGTTGTAAATTAAAATTAAAGGAATAATACTTGAAACTACAAGTGTTATTAAAGCAAAATGTGCATTAAACACAGCTCTAAATTGTGGAAAATCTTCTCCCTAGAGCTAGGGCGATTAATATGCGCGTAAGTATCGCTCAGGATAATTCAAGAGCAGTATAATGAAACAAACAATACAGAAATGGTAAAAATGTAAATTGCTTTTTTTTAAACATTCGCTTTCTAGTTAAACAAAAAAAAATCGTTATAATTCTACAAAATCGTCTGACGTATACTTAGGGATGGAAATTGAAATACATGGGTTTAGACCCACGTATTTATATAGACGATATTTTATCTGGATTCCTTTGCATTATAAATAGGAAAATATTTGATGAGGACTGTGTTTGTCACAAAAGCCCTATACTTTAGTATAATTCCATCTAGTCCCTTGGATTGCATCGTGTGATATTTGCTGGGCGTCAGTCTGTACGTAATGTGTCCCTAGAGTTGTTCCCCCTTATTTAATCGCTTTAGGTGTCTACATCCCCCCATTTGATGTTGTACAGTTCGATACAAAACAAAATGGAATTTGGGATGTAATAATTTCCTCCCTGCCTCAATCAAAATAACGTAATGTATCCTCTTCAGTTATTCTATAGAGAGAAATTGTGAACGAGATTAACACTCAGCTGGTGTACTAAAACAACGACCCCATACTGAGGGATCTCAACAGTAAAGTCAATGTAGGGGACAACCGTTCGCTATAAAACACAAAACCAAGCCCTTTTGCCTTCGCCACACTAGCACATAGATCAAAGATAATCAAGTTTATTGCATTCAACCGAGCCAGTTGACAGTTACACTACACCCTATATTAAATTTACTACAAGACACAAGTACAAGAAATTGCAACCGAAATTACGACAGTCGGTACATCAAATATTAGAATTGAATGTTTATAATCGGAGTAAATTACACCTGCGACTCGTTTTCTTCCGCATGTAGTTTACTTTTCGTTCCGGCTCCCTGCTCGCACCTTGTTTTAAAACGTCACGTTTTTGAGCTGCCATAAATAAATAAGTAACGGGGTGGAATCGTGACTCATACTGTCGTTCTTCCCTAGGTTTGAATTGTTAAATTATGGAAGAGTTCAGCTACTGTGTTATTGCCATAATTATGACCGAACGAAAAACGTAGGAAGGAAGCCACCGACTGGATAAGTTTAATTAAAGTTATAATTCTTTTCGTACTTCGCTCCGTTTGTACTGTTCAAACATTTAACTCGGTATGGATAGAAATTTTTCGTTTAAAAAGATGACAACGTAAAGCTTAATCACACCAACAAATTTATAATATCTGAACGGACTGACGGTACTGAAACTGGTCGATATTTTTAAAGTCATTCAGTTAAGGCTGCTACGCGCGTAGCCAGAAATACCCCTATATGTTTTTTGCGATTGCGACTTTATTTGTGAATTTGAAGCCAAGGTCAATATCGCAAGACGTTGCAGTAATATAATCCTAGTGCAATGTTAAAAGAAAATTATGAAAACTCGTCTCAAATTTAAAAAA
>JAZBHA010000016.1:0-82285 GCA_037464855.1 Iselma pallidipennis
TTATTTATCAATGATTTAATTGTTATTTCAGATTCGAAAATGATCTGATACCAGTTGAAAGATTATTGAAAATTCTTTGTAAAACGAATAATTCAAAATTGGAACGTGTTAGTTTACTAGGTTCGGATGTTGGAAATAGACTTACACCAAAAACTTTAGAAAAATTCCTTACACAACATCCACAATTGGTTTTTGTTTATTTGGAAATTTATGGACGTCGATTAGAGAATTACAAATTACTAAATAATATTGTGATGAAATTTCGAAGACGACATCCAGCCAGATACTATACGATTTTAAAAATGGATCTGACTCCGTCACATATGTCTTATATTCCTAATATTCATTTGCGTGAAATGGTAAATTTACGAAGTACTGTTTCATCTGCTGATGGATATAATGAATTTGAGGATTTCTAAGTTTTTTTGCTCAAAAAAAGATTGTTTGGACAAATAAGCCATAAAGAATTAATGATTCATTTATTAGAAATTTATTAATGTTCAAGTTAGTTATTAAATTGTCAGTTTTTGTTTTCGTTTTTTTCGTTATCGACTTTTCTTTAATATTTTTTCAATATCGTGATAATGCATACTATATTTTTGTATTTGAATAAAGACTTACTTAATTAAAACAGCTAGAGATTACTATTTTACAAAAAAAATTTTGTTCGTACTTTATTGAATTTGAGACAAATTGCTAGTTAGCTATAAGTAAAGAATGGACAATATGTATACAATTGAAGGTTGATTGTTTGTCACAAAATGAGTGTTCCGCATTTTGAGCTAATATTTACGATACACACTTGTGTTACATTATTCCATCGGAACAACCATTTTGTGACGTAGTTTCAGTTTCTGGCTGGATAATAAATAATCCGTTCTCAACTTGCAATAGTGTAATTTTTAAATTTGAATTTTTCCCGCTATCCATCATCGGCAAATCACCAGATGGCGCCCAAAATCTTCATCGCCAATGGGCCATGTGGACCCCCCCCACTCAAACGTTGCGAAATTGCGCAACTTTCTCCACCAAAGCATTTTGGACTTGAACCATCTGAATTTGATAGGGCACTTATACTTCTAACATCTAGAGGGTACTACCCGTTTTGCGTGTTGGCTGTGTGGCGAAAAAATTATACAATATGGATGGAGAATATCAATAAGCAACAGGCAACAGGTGGTTCTGGTGGCACCCTCTAGATCTCAGAAGTGTAACCTAAGATGGTTCAAGTCCATAATGCTCTGGTGAAAAAAGCAATTTCCACCACATGGTCCATAGTTGTTTATCGGTGGTAGTGACGTCATCAAACGCAATAAAACGTCACTGTTTTCCACGTGCTTTCATAGATGAATTATTTTTATTTTCATCTAAATGGTGTTATTCGTGTTTGACTTCAACGTATGAATCTAAATAGTTTTCTTTACAAATAACTAATAGGAGTATTTGTAATTGCAACGAATTTGATATGGATTCTTTTCAAAATTCATACTTTAATAAATTATCGAATGAAATTTTGATTAAAATACTCAAACATGTTAATACTTACGACCTTTTACAATTCTGTAAAACTTACAACTTGTATGAGTTGCTTAATGTTAATACTTTAATAAAGTAAATTAATTAAATAATTTAAATAATTAATTATTAATTTACGTTTTTGATTTCAGAAAAATTGATCTCTCTAGAAAATATCAACTGGAAAATTTACGTTTAATAACAAAAAACGTAAATCTTGAATGTGTTGTTACGTTGAATATTAATGGTTTATACTGGATTCATGCTATTGATTTAAGAAGATTTGTATCGAAATTGGTAAATTTAGAAACTCTCCTTGCCATCGATACAACGCTCAATTTAAAAGAAAACGATATAAAAATGTATAATGCATTAAAAGTGGGTACCATATTCAATTAGGTGTGCTTACTTGGGACAAAGTTCAGTTAACTATTTTAATTTTTTTTAGATCAAAAAACTTGCTATTACTTCTAAACAAGACAAGATTTCTTCTAAATTGAAAATACCAACAGTAAAAAATTCATATCTAAAATCATGTAGACGTTACTTACCAGTATATCGAAGATTGTTTCCTTCATTAGATAGTCTATGGGTTTGTTTCTTAATTAGGGTGTTTAATGGCAATTTTGTACAATGATTTTATTTTAGTTGGAATCTACAAGATATTGTCAGAACTATCATTTGAGCGACATGAATAATCTTTACAAGGTGTTAATAATAGGTGGATGGTTTTCTTCTGAAACTGTACCCCATTTTAAGTATGGATCTAGTAGAGCCAATCAATGTCCAGTACTATGGTTCGGTGAGTTTATTTATTTTAAATACAATCGAGCTTCCATTTAACGCGCTCTTTTTTAACGAATTTCTCGATATAATGAGCTTTTCTTGTCGTCTGTGTGGAGCAGGGGTCTCCAAACTACGGCCCGCGGGCCAACACCGGCCCGCGAGCACCACCAATCCGGCCCGCCATAGTTCATTTTGATAACATTGTAAAATTTTCAATGTAACTAAATCATACAAAATAATAATCAGATGTTTTCATTCAACGATGAGCTAGCTAGGTTTTGGCCCTTGAGACTTAGTAGAGGAGTCAGTGAGGCCCTTAGGCCAAAAAGATTGGAGATCGCTGGTGTAGAGGATTCGTTATATACGCTACTTCAAAAAACATGGTTTTCGCGATTCACTGACTCACTCACTGCCCATCAAAATTCTAGAGTACTTCCAGTTCCAGGCAATGCAAAACCTTGAAAGTTTTTACATTTTATAGGGATAGATGTTAATATTTTTTGTACATATATCCGTTTTTTCTCATATTTCTTATGTCTTGTGTGTTTTTAATTTATTTAAAAAAGATTTAATATTATAGATACACTCAAGTTACCGAACAAGATCGAAAATTATTGGCCGCCAGAATGGCAAGTTGTAAATGATAAACATGCTGGTTATCCATATTCATATAAAATTTCTTATGTAAGTACATAATATGTTTTCTCATAATTATAGGAATCATTTTTAATAATCTATATATATTTAAGGATTTAAAAGAAAAAAGTATTACCGATATTATATTGGATGAATTGAATTTTTATAATGTAAACGGTTGTCGGGAATCCAGCTATTGTGATTCAGTTAAAAAAATATTATCATCAAATAATGCAGTTTTTCTAAAAAAATTATCTATTGATAGTTGTTTCCTTCAGTGTGATTTTTGTACAAAAAATGAACAATCACCTGACTCAGGACTTGAACCATGTTCGCATCAGGAAGAGCATTTTCTAAACAAATTAAAATCTTTAGAAGTTTTAGAGACTTTTTCATGTTTTGGTAAAATCTCCTTATATTTTGTTTACCAATAAATATTGATTGCATTATCTGTTTGTATGTTATAGGCGGCGAGAGTTAAATACAAACTATGTATTCTCAATAATCCGGAATTTGAAAAATCTCAAATATCTAACAGTGGTTGTACCAGTTTTCATTGATTCAACATTTCTTATTGATGTATGATACATTACATTTATGAAGCTCAAGATATTATTTTCTATTATTATTACTGTTTTCCAGGTGTTAACTTTCTGTCGACAACTGGAAGTATTAAAAGTTAAATCTGCAAATTATAGGCATGATGAGTTGCTAAATACGAATTTGTGTGAAGCTTTATCACAAGCTACTAATTTAAAAGATTTCAGGTTTTATTTAAATCATATTTTGAACAGAATAATATTTTATTATTAATTATTTAATTGTTATTTCAGACTGGAATATCATCGGATACCAGTTGAAAGATTGTTAAATGCTTTCTGTAACATTCAAAATTCAAAATTAGAACGTATTAGTTTAATATTTTGGAAAACTGAAGATCAGTTCACTACAAAAACTTTAGAAAAATTCCTTACACATAATCAACAATTGGTTTTTGTTCATTTTCAATTTTATGAATGTTCATTGGATACTTACAGATCCATAAATAGTATATTAATGAAATTTCGAAGAGAACATCCATCTAAATACTTTATCATTTTAAAACCGTCTATGTCGGCGTTACAGATGTATCATATACCTGATCTTCATTTTAGTGAAATGGTATCGTCACAAAGTGTTGTTTCATTTCCAAATGGTTATGATGAATTTGAAGATTTTTAAAATGCTCAACGCCAACGACAACATTTGGGTTAATTCATTTTTGTATGTGTAATATTTTGTCAGTACTGTGGCTATATATTTTTGTATATGAATAAAAACTGTGAGTCAGTGTGAGTATCCAAATAACTAAAGATTACTACATAATTCAGTTTTACTACAAATATGCATCTATGCCTATGCCTACGCATAGTTTCAGCAGAGTGAGTTCTCTCCTCCTCCCACTACTACGTTCTCTTTGGAAAAACATCTAGTCACTGCTCGGTACCAAGTGTTCCTGCTTACACGTGCACGAGTCTTGATCGGCCCTTTAGTGCTGTAGTCAGGATTGTGTGAGTTTTTGTCTTTGGCAGCAAGGCCTTACTTTTCTACCTAACGGCAGCCAAGTCTATTGCGGCAGTACCCGGGGACCGATAAGAGGGCCGTGAAGGTCCAGTCTGCGGTGGCCGATGAGTAAATACAAATTATCATAGCTTCTGTCTATTTGTCGGGCGATTCGCGGCAGCTGCCTTCCTCAAAAGAGATGGCCACCCTAATCGAGCACTGTGATAGAAGAGGCGAACACTCCATCAATAATCTCTGCTCCATCATGGGCCGCAACTCTAATGCGCACCACGTCGGAATGGGCAGCTTAGATTACAACAATTTATAGTCAATTCATTTAGTTTGTTCCTATTTTTATTAGGCAACTTATTAAGCAGCCCGTGCATTTTGCATTACCAGCAGAATGGGTTTCCTAATAAAAATAGGAACAAACGGAACAAACTAAATGAATTGACTATAGCTGCACTATACTAATAAATTTGTATTTGGCGCTACAACTATGACGTAGATGCGCAGATCAATGAAATACTTCATTGACGCAGATGCGCACGTTGTATGCTAGAAACGTCATAGTTTTCCACGTGTTGTCGATTGTTTACTAACAACAGGTCCAATTTTATTTTGTAAAATTAATAAATATGAGCAACAAAAAACGATTATTAATAAAAAATATGGATTGTTTTAAAGAATCATATTTCGGTAGATTATCGAGTAAAATTCTGATCAAAATACTTAAAAATCTTGATACGTTTGATCTTTTACAATTTTGTGAAACTTACAACAAGCACGAGTTTCTTAAAAATAATACTTTAGTAAAGTAAGTTAATTAAAAATAATTTTAAACGAGTAATTCATTAATTTTCCTGTTTGATTTCAGAAAAATTGATCTTTCTAGAAAATATCAATTGAAGAATTTAACACCAATAACAGAAAACGTAAATCCAAGATATATTGTTACATTGAACATAAATGGTTTATTTTGGCTTCGTGCTGATGATTTAAGAGAATTTGTTTTGAAATTGGTAAATTTAGAAACTCTTCTTGCCCTCGATACACAACTCAATTTAAAAGATGACGATTTAGAATTGTATAGCACATTAAAAGTGAGTATACCATTTATAATTACACATACAACAAAAGGTTTTATGAACTATTTTCCTTTTTTTTTTTTAGATCAAAAAACTTGCTATTACTACTAAAGAAGACGAATTTTCCTATGAAATCAAAGTACGAACAGTGAAAAAGTTATATCTAAAAGCATATAAACCTATCTTTGAAGTGTATCCAGAATTATTTCCATCATTAGATAGTCTATGGGTTTGTTGTTACTTGATTAAAATGTTTAATGGCAATTTTGTATAAAATAATTTTATTTCAGTTTGAATCCGTAAACTATAAAGATTTTACAGTTCCTGCTAGCGACACAGATAATTTTCACAAAGTGTTAATAATAGGTGGATGGTTTTTTGGTGATAATCGACACCATTTCAAGTATAAATCTAGGAGAGAAGATCAATTTCCTATCCTGTGGTTCGGTGAGTAACATGTAGATGTTATCATTTCTTGTCTTAGGATAAATTGAATATTGTAGATCGAATCAATTTACCAAACCAGATTGAAAGGTATTGGCCACCAGAATGGCAATTAGTCAATGATAAACATGGTTATCCATTTTCATATAAAATTTCTTATGTAAGTATAAGAAATTTTCTCATAATTTTATATTGTTTTTTTGATTAATTTTATGTAAATTGAAGGAATTGAAAGAAAAAGACATTACCGATATTATGTTGGATGAGTTGAATTTTCATGGCCTAGAGACATGTGAGGAACCCAATTATTGTGTTTCAGCTAAACAAATATTATCATCAAACAATGCAGTTTTGCTTAAGAAATTATCTATTGATAGTTGTCTTCTTCTGTGTGATTCTTGCACAGATAGGAAATCATTTGATTCAGGAGATGAACCATGCTCGCATCAGGACCATTTCCTAAACAAGTTAAAATCTTTAGAAATATTGGAGATTTATACATGTTTTATGTAAAATATCCATATATTCTGTTTATTATCAATTAATGTTGCACTATCTATTTGTATATTATAGGCACTCACGAACAAACTGTGTATATCCGTTAATCCAGAATTTGGAAAATCTTAAAGATCTAACAGTGGATCTACCAAGTTACATTGATTCCACATTTTTAATTGATGTATTATACATCGAATTTATGAAACTCGAGATATTATTTATTATTATTATTACTTTTTTAGGTGTTAACTTCCTGTCGAAAACTGGAAAAATTAAAAGTTAAATCAACATATCATAAGACTGATAAAGTGTTAAATCACAATCTGTGTCAAGCCCTATCACAAACTAATAATTTAAAAGATTTCAGGTTTTATTTGAATCATATTTTAACAGAATATTTTATTATTAATGATTTAATTGTTATTTCAGATTGCAAAGTGATATGATACCAGTTGAAAGATTATTGAAGATTTTCTGTAAAACGAATAATTCAAAATTGGAACGTATTAGTTTACTAGGTTCGGACGTTGGAAATAGACTTACACCAAAAACTTTAGAAAAATTTCTTACACAACATCCACAATTGGTTTTTGTTTATTTGGAAATTGCTGGACGTCCATTAGAGGATTACAAATTACTACATAATATTCTGATGAAATTTCGAAGGCGACATCCAGCCAGATACTATACGATTTTAAAAATGTATCTGACCCCGTCACATATGTCTTATATACCTGATATTCATTTGCGTGAAATGGTAAATTTACGAAGTACTGTTTCATCTGCTGATGGATATAATGAATTTGAGGATTTCTAAGTTTTTTGCTCAGAAAAGCCATAAAGAAATAATGTTTCATTTATTAGAAATTTATTACTGTTCAAGTTAGTTATTAAATTGTCAGTTTTTGTATTAGTTCTTAGGTTTTCGTTTTTTCTTTCTCGTTGTCGACTTTCGTTTAATATTTTCAATATTGTGATAATACATACTATATTTTTGTATTTGAATAAAGACTTACTTAATTAAAACAGCTAGAGATTACTATTTTACAAAAAAAAAATTGTTCGTACTGTATTGAATTAAGAACGAGTTGCTGGTTAGTTATAAGTGAAGACTGGAAGATATGCGTGCAATGTGCAATTGGGGGTTGATTGTATGTTACAAAATGGGTATTCCGTATTTTGAGCTAATATTTGCGATACACACGTGTAAAAATCTTTACAACTTTACATATTCATATACTTATGCTAGTTTAGTTATATTCAAAATTCCCGCTTTCTATAAACAAGCAAACTGTTCTTAAATTCGTCGCTAACACTGATGGAATGACATCACAATCCATCATGAATAGATTCCGTCAGTAATTTAAAAACGCACGTATTTATCACTCAAATCAATGGAAGTATAGTGCAACCATCATTAATCAGTTGTTGAAATTAACAATAGGACCAGCACTTTCCATCATAAATAAAAGAACAGTTTGATGGATTTGTGTTGCTATCATGTTGAATAAAAGAACATGCCCATTCTATGCAGGCTATCCAACCACATAGTGACTTTGACTTTGGTGACAAAGTAAAAATCCCTTTTGCGTGTAGATATTGATGGCGGCTGTATTTGTTGTTGAATAATTTCAACAAATCGACCAAAATTTCCACAATCCTTTGATTAAATATTGCTTTTCCGTATTTTCTGAAAAGAATCCATCATGGCTGATAAGGTGTGTGTAGTATTTGTTCTAAAAATTATATTATTTTGGTGTCGATGAAAAAGTGAGGTTAACTCAAAATTTTCTTCAAATTCTAGGCTGAAGAACAAGTTAAGAAGAAGAGGACCTTTAAAAAGTTCACCTACAGAGGAGTTGATTTAGATCAACTTCTTGATTTACCTAAGTAACAGTTTATGACAATTAATTTTTTACATACATTCTATTGAAATTTGTGTTTCAGTGAACAATTAATGGAATTGATGCATTGTCGTGCTCGTCGACGTTTCCGTCGTGGTTTAAAACGTAAACCAATGGCTTTAGTAAAAAAATTACGTAAAGCTAAAAAAGAAGCACCACCACTAGAGAAACCAGAAATTGTTAAAACCCATTTACGTAATATGATCATTGTACCAGAAATGGTTGGTTCCATTGTTGGTGTTTATAATGGTAAAGGTTTTACACAAGTTGAAATTAAACCCGAAATGATTGGACATTATTTGGGAGAATTTTCATTGACTTATAAACCGGTCAAACATGGTAGGCCAGGTATTGGTGCTACTCACAGTTCACGTTTTATTCCTCTCAAATAAAAGAAAAGAGAAATTTTTTATGTAATGTAAGTTAAAATAAATAAATTTGAGAGATTTTGTCGTTTTTTTTTCAACATTCAAGGAACCACGTAAATTTTTATCAATGTGGACTCTCCTTTATGTTCGTTTGAATGCTCGCGCGCACTTTGAGTGTGCTCAAACCACAAACGAACAACTATTAATCATGTATTATCATAATAGATGTCGCTGTTTTGTTTTGACAAGTGACGGATGACATGTCATTTTTTTTGTTTGAAAGAAAAATGGCGGTGGTGAGTTTGAATCTTGGCATTTGGGAGGCATTTCAGTATCAAAATATCAAAATTGATAACGTTGATTTGCAAAATAAAGTAGAAATATTGAAGAATGAGGCATCTAAGAAATTAAATAATAATGATACCGCTTTCGGTAAGATTTGTAATATATTTTGAGGTTATGTATTGTTCAAAGTGATTGGATATTTTTAGATTTAATGTATTGTGGTTTAATTCTTGATGATGATCAACCATTATCATCATACGGTGTTAAATCTGGTGCTACAATACATTTAGTTAAGAGAAATCCACCAATAAATTCACCATCACCAAGAAATTTAAGTGAAGCTGAAGTTCAAGAACTTGTCGTTGCTTTCCGTACATTTACATCATCAACTGGTTATCGTGCAGCTTTACAAGTATATTAATTATAATTATATAAGTAAAATAAATCGTTTATTAATCTACTTAATTATTAAATGTAGAGATTGGCTCGTCCAGAAGTATTAGAAACAATAATAGCTGCAACACCAGGTCTCGCCGACGATCCGGCTGCAATTGCTATAATTCAAGATCCTGAATTAATTGTACATATGTCTGATCCGGATACTGTACGTCGGGTAGCTGAAAAACATCCATCATTAATTGAAGCAGCTAATTATATTGCTGCACATATACATGAAGAACAAGTTAATGTAAATTCATCACAAGCTACTACTAGTACAGGTTATTCATATTCATTAGAAGCATTATCTGATGACGAAGATATGGATACAAATTCGTCAAATCGTGAATCACATCCATTGACAAGAAATACGTCGTATAATGCAATAACAGCTGCACAATTAGCTGCAGCTATTGCAAATGCTACAAATACAGCGTTTAATACAAACAGTGCTGGTATGCCACCACCACCAGCAACACCAACATCATCATCATCAACACCAAATATTATAACAAATGAAATGTTTAGTAATGCAATTCAACAAGCATTTGCTTCGTATGGTGGTGGTGGTAATATTGGCGGCGTTGCTAGTGCTGGTGGTGGTGGTAATTCAATACCATCAACTCCAAATCGAAATGAAATGGATAATATTGAAACATTGGAAAGTATAAGGGCAAGATTACAACCACAATTGACTCAAATGCGTGAAATGGGATTGACAAATGAAGATGTTAATGTAAGAGCCTTGCAGGCTACTTCTGGTGATGTCGAAGCAGCCATTGAATTGGTGTTTAATGGAGTTATTGATTAGAAATTTTAATTTGTGTTGATTGTGATAGAATTAATTGAATGTTTTTTTGTAAATTTTGTATTCAAAAAATGCTTTGAGATAAATTTAAAAGCAATATACGCCAATCAAAAATGATTACTAGCGTTTTTTTCTCATAGAAGAACCATTATAAGCGTAATGAAACCTTGCGGGTATCTTTTTTACGTGGATACATCTCCCTTCTAAATACTTGGCTACGTTCTTGCCTTTCTTCATAGTGTGTAAAAAATAACAGTCTTTGTTGTGAATGTTTGCGTTCACATTTCGAAGGAGCACCTTCGAATCTAACAACGAAGAGACTTAAAAAACCATTTTCGCTAAAGGAAGCTAGAAAATAGCTTACTGTAGTAAATGAGTTTCCACACACCGGTTACATGCCGTTGCCGTCACTGGCATCGGTGGCGGCGGCAGAAATCACATGTTTTTCACCGGCCGGCGTACGTGTAAAAGTCTCCATTTGATTATATCGCATCCGGGGCCGGCGACGGTGTTGTTATAACTATATCATCATGCTTCTCTGATATATGGTGAGTGTTAGTAGCGTTATCTATTTTCAATGAATCATTTTTCATGATCCGCGTTAATGAAGACGAAAGCCAATTCATTAACATAGGACATTAATACTTTCTGTATGAACAGAGCCGTAACTAGAACTTTTAGCGCCCAAGGGTAAAGTAAGAGAATCATCCCCTTTACTTCTATTTTTTTTTTGTCTGATGTGCTTTTGCAGCGGGTGAGGGTCACAATTTTACTCTCGATAAAGTAGTAAATAATAATGATCATTTAAAATGAACAAAATTGGAAGTGAGGTTCACTTTTACTGAAAATAAAAGATCACATTAAACATGATTGAAGTAAACATCCACACCCTTCATTATATGTTGAATTTTACTGAATGATGGAGAAGGAATTAGTGAAAATGACTAATGAGAAATCGGATTTAGAGGAAACAGATAACTAATAGATGTAGACTACACAACAATGGGTTTATTGAGTCTGATGACTGAGAAGTGTATAGCTTTTATCAAGAAGTCAAAATATAGTAAATATTAAAGTGAGTTAAATTACCTCCTACATCCTACACAACTTCATTATTCATCTAATTGATTATTCATCTGAAAATGATTCTTATTATCTCTGGGGAACATTGTGAGTTATTGCAGTTCAGATCCATGATTGCAGTTGCTGTTATATGTGAATATTTCGATTTGTTCCTAGCGATTTCATCGTATTTGTAATTAAAATGTAACGATAAGGATATAACAAAAAAACCCGTAATAATAAAGTTAATTCGATAGTTTTACTTTCAGATTTTGGTTTTATTTCATTCTAATTTCTTCCAATTAGTCTGAGACATAAATTGTTTCATTCTTTTTCTTTAATTACACCTTAACTTCCTTCTATTGCAACAGCGTTGCATCTTATTTCTAACTTGTTATAAAATAATAGTAATACAATAAATATACCTAGGTCACTACTTTATACTCATCCAATTACTGCCAGCTTTAACTTAGAATATGTTGAATTTTGTAAATTATCTCATAACTCCCTCATGTACCATAAACTCTACTCTACTTATTGTTTCTTTTGCCTTTCAACAATAAAATTAACATTTACTAGAAAATGTAGCCCCATTTTCCTTTATATTATGTTCGAGCATAAATACCTATATGATCGCGTATAATGCTACTTCTGCCGAAAAAATCTAATTTTACCCGGCTAATATCGATAGCCCATTTGTTGAACTTTCTCAATTCGTCACCCGGAAGAATAAATGAACACGAACACCCCCCCATACACACACACATATATAGAATACGTAGTTATAAAGTGTAATGGAAGGAAAAAGGAACAGTGTGAGAAAAGGGCACTCACTGAAAGTCTAATAAAACGTTCACTTAATTTGAAATATGGAAGTCATGGCGGCCGTAAGTTAGATGTTCAACAATATGTCATCAACTCTTTTTCATGTGATAGTTGTTAGGGTAGAGGGTGTGTGACATATGAATATGGGCGTTACATGCGACATTTTAGAGGGTAACCAGGTCATTTTTATAAGCAAGTTTCGGTTCCTGATAATGTCGCCTCGAATAAAAACACTTTATCATTTCTTCACTCACTATACAGGATAGATAGGCAGTTGTATTGGAGACGGTGATAGTGGTGGTGATGCAGCTGGTGGTGGTGGTGGTGGTGGTAAGTGTAGCGGTGGCGGTTAGCGACATTGTAAAAGTCACTTTTGCTTAAAACTTTTGTTAATATACTACATAGTATAAGTAACACGAACTGGGAGGCAAGTTCCCTGAATCAGAGGGGATGTAGTCGCAACTTTCCTGAGTTTTATTGGATTTACTATAGCAAAGACTTGTTTGTAAGTGTGTATGTATATATAATATACATGTGGATATAGTACACATATACGTATGTGGTAGAAAACGTAGAGATTTGAGTACCATTAAAAGCTGACTGTCGACAAAAGTCGTTTGAATTTTCTTATTTTTCTTGAATACAAAGAACTTTATTTTATAGTTGTATTTAATATCATTCTGAAGATTCAAAATCATATTCTATAGACTTCTTGGGAATATAATTTATTATTATTTTGAGAATTTATATTGTTTAAGAACTAGTAAAATATCTATCAACAATTATAATACAATCCAAATTGAACAATGTAAGGATAAGGAAATTGCAGATTCCTTGACCCTTCATCGTCACTGTGTAAGTGAAGCTAGTTACTGTAGATTTTAGTCGTTTGGTGGATTGGTGATTCTAAAAAAATAAGTATAGATAAGGCCCCTTTCAATCAGAATCAATCAGAAATATTCCGAATCTGAAGGACAAACATTCATGTCACCTTTTACGCGAGCTATATCAATCAAAAGTACTAGTTTGTCAATGTTTTATTTTCCTATTGATTTACCAGCCTGATGAAATTATCGTCTGCTTGAATCATGATTCTAATGGACTAAATTTGATTAATTCATTACCTTGTGCGAATCTTCGCCAGCCAGATTAGGGTTGATTCCGATTGATTTTGATTCGCTTGGTCTGAAAGGAGTCGATATTATTATTACTGTTGCATGAGATGACAATAAGTCCCCCTCCCCGTCCCTCACACGGGTTATGTTTCAATTCCCACTGGACTGCAGCTTTTAAGGCATTTTGTACACCCTTGCCTTTGATGAAGTCCAAGATTCTAGTGAAGGGAGTATCTCTGACATCTCCAGGTGTGAGATCTCCGTCCCGTAAATGCCAAGCTCTGAGGTCCTTTAGCGCCTTAGAGTGGCACGAAATGTGAAGTGAAGTTTCAATTTTCTCAGGCGTGTGTAGTCCTGTAATCTGCCTTAGCTGTTTCCCGTTCAGCGCCACGGATTCCTTAATTCTCTTACTGTTTGAGCCCTCTTGGAGTGTTTACGGCCGTTTTGGAACCATCCGTGTACCAAATGGTCCTTCCAAGATCCGGATTGTAAATTTCGTCTGGTGTTTCTACTATTAAGTTTTTTTTGAATCCAGACGCATACGATTTTATCTTGAATCCATGTCAGACTGAAAGTGGCCTAACTCTACGAATAAAAATAAGAACTTTAGAAACTTTAGTATGAAATACAGTTTGCGTAATCTTCACGTATTCATCGGCTCAGCTAGTAGTAATAAAAATTAGACTACAATGTTTACTGTTGTCAGTTAGTCAGTTGTTGATCGTAAATGTCTTCATTAGTCTTATTAACGATATCTATATTGTTTGTTAAGAAATCTGACACGAATAACAAGCAAAAGAAAATATGATTTACAATCAATCGTCGCTAAAGACATGTTTACGTTATCGTGAACGAATAATCAACGAATTTGTTCGGACATGTTTACTCTAGTGTAAATGACAAAACAAACGAGTTTGTTAGTGTGTTTCAGTCTGTTTCAGGTCGATTCACAACTTCAACGAATTCTTCAATCTAAACGAGAGTTTAGAATAAGTCGTGTAATGTGTAACCACCCAATATTTCGTCTTTGCTTAAAACTTTACATTATAAAAGTAGAAAAGTGAATAATAAAATTTTAAAGGCTTTAAAAATTCAGTGATAAGAAAATTTCTATTATTATTCTACCAGAACCGATTTTAGCCACCTTTGGCGATCCACTAAACAATTTGATATGCAGCTGAGGACGGACAAGGGTGCTCGAAACCGTTCCATTACGTCCGAACCGTCCTGCCCGCCCAAAATAAAACGCATCGCATGTAGTTCCGTACGGACTACGTCCATTTGATCACGTTATTTTAAGAGCATTGGTTCTTATAAGGAAAGTGGCGCATACGTAACGTTTTGGAAGCTCCGGACGCTTCTGGTAAAAATTCCGACTGTTGGTTCAATCAAATGGGTGTAGTCCCTTGGAATAATAAAATACAGACACATTGTCACTGGAAGCAGCGCTGTAGTTCAGTTAAGCTAGCTCTGACTGTAATTGAATGATGTCCAGACATCTTCCTGTTTGCGAAGTTTAAGGACTGTATCCAAAAAAGTCACAAAACAGTGTATCGGTAAAAATAACACTGATTGTATCTAAAACCGGCGATCGTGGTGGATTAGACAATTAACTTTTCAGGATTTATTATACAATTTTCCGTTGATAGAAGTCCTTTCGTTACAATTTTTTTTACGTTTTACTGTTTCCATTTTGCCAATTTGAATAAATACTTTTTCTGTTACAAACATAATTAGGACGCCGAATCTGTTTTTTGTTTTCACTCTGCAAATAAGATACGCCAGCCATTCTTTCCATCTCTGACAAAGTTAATTGCATTTTACAGAGAATAATGAAGACAGTTTTTTTATATATATTTTCACGTTGTATATCAAACTTATAAACCATAACATTGTCCTCTGATGCATACAAATTCATCGTTGCCATAATTTTGATTTACCACATTAAAATAATACACAGCAAAGTTCTTTTGTGTTTTCATTATTATTATTATTATTTTTCTTTTATCATCTTTATTTTGCTATTATTATTATTATTATTATTATAATCGTAATTTTACTCGGTGTATATGTATCTTCTAGATATAATTTGATTTGTAGCTTTATCTTTGACCTGTCATGGTACGGATGAAATTTTTGAAATGTTGACCTTATTAACTGAAACAGGGAAGAAAGAAAGAAAAAATTGCCGGATATGCTGGAGCAAAAAAAATCCGATTAATTTTCAATTCTGATGAATGTAAAACTGAATGCAGCCAACAGCAATTTATTGTTTTTCTTTATTCTCATCTATTGTTGTTTGTTTACGGTATTTGATTTTAACCGTGGTTTATTGTAAAACAAATATAGGTACCCCATGTACGTTATTAATATTCATGTATTTTTAACATGAAAAAAAGTTATTTTCCTTCTTCTTTTCCAATTTTAAATGATTTGAGTTCAACCCTTAAAGAAGGTTATTGATTGAAATATAATAAAGACTGGAAAATATAAAAATTATTTCTCCAGTAAATCTTCAATATATCGACAATCTGTCACAGTATATTTTAGAGAATCTCTCCTCAAGTAAAGCTACTTATAAAATTGAACACACGTAAATTTTGCCTCCAGATTTTTCCTTTTTGATTTTCCATTACTGATAATATGGATAAAATTGAATTTATTAAGCAAAATATTCTATTGATTTTTTTCTTAAGAAGACAGAGACAATATTGTTAAAATTTTCATAATGATGTTCCCGTCCGTTATATTTTTCTCATCTGTGTGTATGTGTTATCGATAGGGATTTCGGTTGTAATTTTCTTATATTAGAGTCACCGCCGTTCCCCATATCGACTCGTAATAATTTAACATTGGAGAGTTCTATATGTCAAAGTAAAAGGACTTATTCAAGTGTAATGAAAAATGAGTTGAAGTATAAAATATAAATGATATACATACATATTTAGATAGTAACTATGGTGGAGTTTATAAAATGTTTATGTGGGTATATGGATATAAATAGATTTTTATCAAAGTTGCATCTTTTTTCATAACAAAAATGCAATCGGTGTATTGTAATAATAATCACAAAGTTTTAATGGAAATGTTTTCTTGTCAATAGAAACAGTTACCTCTGTGATCTGCAATGCCAACTGCACCAAAGTTTCTTATCATCAGTGCCGGCTCAAGGTACGATCGAGTTGTGCGCTGTAATATTAAGGGCGCAAAATTTTTTCAATAACCTGATTCTTCCATTTTTCGTTTCCAGTACTCGCAATTGCCCTCGTTTTTTTTTTTGGCAGGATTTTAGAGGATTCTCACACCGATTATACCAAAAAGAGAAAGTCCTCTACTTTATCTCACAATCAGTAAAAATTACATTTCGTTAACTTGATCACTACTCTCCTTATTAACGAAAAACTAAATTCAAAATGGTGGAGGTGCCGGGCACATTTGGTAAAATTGACATAGATCTCTCAAATTTTTGGAGGATTTTCCCACCGATTATATCAACTTAAAGAGCAAATCGGTTTGCCTCTCCAACTTTCCAGGCAGAATCTGTGAACATAAGAAGGTACTCTCACTGGACACTGTAGGCTAAGGAAACATCTTCATCGCATGGGGCTAGAAGATAGGCCGATTTGCCGAGGATGCAAAAAAGGGGACGAAACTTTTAAGCATGTGCTTTCTCACTGCGCCAAGCTCGTTTAACATCGTGTATCCATGTTGGGGGAGAGACTGGCCTAGATGGCCGAGGTCTCCAGCAACCTTCTGAGCACCCTCCTGTGTTACATGCCCGGCGTAGGCTGACTTATACTCCTAGAAATTAGGCGCTGACGATTTCAAAAAAGATGAACAATGGGCTTGCTGAGGCTCCACCCTTCTTTCCAATCCAATCCAAGTATGAACAAAGAACTACAAAAAATCAAAGCTATAAAGCGACGTAAATTAGAGTACTTTAGTCACATTATGAGATGGAAGTCCTTAGTAAACGTAGCCCTAATGGCTTAAGAACGTGAAACAATGGTTTGGCAGGTGTTTAGCCCACTTATGCCCACCAGCTATCAACAAGATCATGATAATTAACATCGTAGCTAGCCAACGATCGATAATGGTTATTGCAGTGCAAGAAAAAAAAGAATTTTCATTTACCGTCAAATGTACGATAATTATTATTAAAAATCTCATTTTCATTCAAGAATCATGTGCTAAATAAATCTTTATTTACTGATAGAGGAAAAGGGCAAAATTCAATTGTTTCACTTATTTCTAAATAGATATTAAATTCTTTTCGAAATATTTTCATATATATTTTTGCAATATATATTGTTCAGAAGTACAGTTAGTCGTTGAACGACAAAATTCTTTCATCTATCTGTATTTACTCGTTGGTTATTACTTTTTTTTTAAATCTCTCTATGTTGTACAGATTTCGAGTATTTGCCGTTTTATTAAATATCAAAGCAGTACATACATATGATTTCAATGGGGGCTTAAATAAATAGAAAATTGATAAAAAGATTGTACCGTAACTCCATTTAAATCTAATTGTAAATGGAATAATTTTTAAATTATTTTGTCGTATATGAGACCAGAATTCCCTTATCTACACATGTTGTAATGGAAGTGTAAATTTTTGATTTCACGCATATCAGATCGGACCTGCTTTATAACGTTTTGATGATGTGTGTTATTTCAGCTTGGAAAAGTTATCAAACAAGATTTTTTTGATATTTATTTAACTGATATTCACTTTTTTTTGAATTATTTCTGAAATCTTGCAAATAAAGTGTGAATTATTATAATAGGTATCTGATAATATAAGATTAAAACGAGATACACCTATCAGCTGTTAGAATGATAATGGAGGAAGTGTAATTGTTAAATAAATATTGTTCTAATCTCGAAGTAAGTTGGGATTACATAGTCTATCATCTTGTCATCTACAACAATCAAGTTAAATACTCAACATGGATATCACTTACTTATAAGCGCAAGATTAAAAGTTTAATGTTATTGGTGTAGGTGTGTAGAGAAAAAAGGATTGCTATAGAAGTAGTCATTCATTTGATAATACCACCTATGTCACTACCCATATATGCATGCATATGTTCCCTGGAAAACTTACCCATTTGAATATTCATAATGGTGCACTCACACATACTGTGTGAAGTTTAACACAGGACATGGAAAATTCGGGTTACAGAACTCTCAGATTTGCATTATAAAGAGGATTGGCAATTTCTAGGCAAAAACCAGTTCTTTTCCATGTTACAAATCCTAGTTAGTACTGACCATTAATCGGTTTTAGGCTCTCCTAAATACAAAGAAAATTCATTGACATTTATTTTACAACGTTTCTATAAATATTCACATTAAATCCCATATGAAAAAGAGAGCTTTCTGGAATAAATACTATATAACGACAAATGCCCAGAAAATGTTAAAATAATGACAAGGATTTTCTTATGTATTTCAACTCCAGGAATTGTCCACAGTTATCCTTTAAGGATAACTTTCAAATCGGACGTTATTTGTGAGTAATATTGAGACGGTATCGATAATATAAATGTTGTGAAATGCTATTTCAGATACACATGAGAGAGAAAAAAAAGACTTGACCGGAATTTAATATTCAGGTCTGTCCCTTAGTTATATTTTCAAGTTAGGTGATCACGTGCCTGAGGTCATCTCGACATCGCGTTTCCGGAGCTGGCCGGAATTGTTGACCCCGGATTCTACACTATCTCTCTCTCACTTTCTATTTTCATCTTTCTATGTTCTTCTATGGTCCATGGATGGTGTGTATAAGGGGTTATATGACGTCATTAGTCCGTAAACTTCAAAATTATAATTCACATTATTATTCAGAAGTTTTTCCGTTGACAAACATTTGTGTTTATTTTGATTTTGTCAAGAGGGGAAACATTAATCTTATGGAAATGATACATTTCAATATTTTTGAATTTAACAGTTCCTGTCGGAACTGAAATGTTGACTTGTTCTGTTGATTTGCAAAACTTGAACCAAAGTTGGTCGATTCTGTCAATGCAGACGACAGAACTCTAAGAGACTGCATTTAGGGATGCCATTTATTGAGATTGTTGAATAGTTTGAGCTCACCTGTGGACTTAATTTCAGGATTAATACATTTCCAAGCTTTAGAATTAGAACCTTATTTAGATCTTTTCTGTGTATAGGTACAATTATATGGTTTTTGGCAGAAATCAGAGTTTAAGTTCCAATGGTAGTGCCCTACAGTTTTTGTGTATTGTAAATTTAGCTGAATAGCTTATTATTAAATTAAATAATATAATCACGGTTTATTTTCATTTCCTCTTATTAGCAACGTGCTAGTCGACAATGACTGCGAACAATCAAATGTGCGATCTTCCTTTTATATAACAATGTCTTTTATAGCTGATTTTTCGCTCTGCGGATTCTGGTGTTTATATAACAAATGAAGGACGACAACGAAAACAATGGGGTGTTGAAATAGGGGGATGTGCATGGGTCAAACGTGGGCTTGTTTCGAGTTGTTTTTCCCTCGAGGTAGCTCTAGTGGTGTTGTAAGAGAAGCTAGGATTGAATACCAATGCCGGTCTCTGAGGTCGTTTATTTCATTTTTTTTTTGATCCTGTTTGACTATTGACATTCCATTATTCCCGGTAAGTTAAAGTAGTGTTTCGACAATGCTCCGGGCGTGCGACAATGTATCCAAGTTATTTTTGTAAAATGGAAATTCAAACAGAACTAAAAACTAGTATCAATCTTTTAAATTCATGTATATCAACAAAATACAAAAGAAGAAAAACAGAGAAAGTACCGAGATAGTACAAAAAAAATCGACAACATGGAGAAAGTCAAGAAAATTGCATTTTTCCGTTTGAGATCGACTTTTCCGGACAAGTTTCCGTGATTTAATTATATTTTCGTTCGTAGGCATAGCGTTATAAAAGTTATAACTTGGTTTCGGTAATGCGAACATCATTGTTTCAAAAGATAAAGTAACTTGGGTAAATGTTGTGAGTTGAAAAAGTATAGAGAAGAATGAAAATGAAAGAGTGAGAGACAAAACTTTCGGTTCAATCTAAAGTTTGACGTTGGAATGAAGTGTTTTCTGACAGTCTTTAGTGAGAAAGAGTGAACGATAACAGGTAATTTACTTTTGTTCAAGTTAAATAAAGATAGCTAGTGTTTAAAGTTGTCGAGAAATGAAGTAAGATAAATATATTAGTATATATCTATGTACATATGTAGCAAACATAAAAAATGTACTACTTCTTCTATTATACTTTTGTTGGGTATTATGAAACAAATAGAAAAGATTACATTTTTCATCTTGAAATTGTAAAATGTAAACCAGAAATGTATTCTTTTTTCATTTTTTTTCTATAAATTGCTGCTATATATTAAAAAGTTATATAGTGAATGATATATTGTTTAATCTCACTAACTTGTTGGTTATAACTTTCCAAAAACTGAAAACTATCTACTGAATTTCAAACGACGTATTTGCCGACCGTTATTGACTTGACTATAAATTCAAAGACCAATTTATTACTTTGCCACGGAACGTCCTATATTTAGATTAGCTTATTTTGAATTTAAATTTTAATATCACTAACAGTATATAGTGTAGTTTCCAACAACATTAACAATTGTTGGCGCTTGTTCTCTTTAATTATGCTAAAGTTAAAAACGTTAACCACTTGCAAACCGTTTGAAGTGTTGATTAATAAAAAGGTTTTAACAGAAAACTTTGTTGATGTAATTAAAATTTTATATAAAACCAACACACTTATAACCTCAACTGGTAATGAAATTCTATACCCCTATGTATCAAGTCCTTTTTTTTATTATTCTGATGAGGCCAGATACATTTTTTCATTATTACGGAGCCCTTCTAAGGCTACAAGTATTGTTCTGTCTACTATTATTTCACATAATTCTGTATTGAAATGTTATTTGATTACATGTAATTATTTTAATCATTTTGTAAAATATTGTTAAATTTAATCATCTCGATAAAAAGAGTAATAAAACCAGCATTATTTCAAAGTTAACTAGTATTTCACGTTGTCGATTTGTTCACCAGCCAGACAAATGGTATTAAATTTACAGTAAATTTTCCTCATAAATCTTACTGAAAAATCAAACTTTAAATTTACAACCGACGTCGTTTTTCATGTTTGTTCGTTAATTGTTACCAACTCAAGACCAGTTGTTTAACTTAAAACTTCAATTAACGTTTACTAGCAAGATAAAAAGGATCGTTTTAATCTACTTTGTATATTTAGCCCGGCGCATCCACCAAATTTGTCCCACCCAATAACATTTCGCCCGTTTCGTTTTTTTTGCTGTTGTTGTTCTCTCATTTTTTTTCTGCTAGACTGACTGAAGTTACTGGAAAATTGACGTTTAAATTGGGATGAAATCTATTTTGATTTTAGTCATGTCGTAAACCAAAAATAAGAAAGAATTGAGATGGAAGAAAAAAAGAATGAAAGAATATAGACAGAGAGAAACAGATATAGTATGAAACTTGAAAGAATCTTTCGTGTAGAAAGTTGTTTCTAAAGGGGCGGTTGTATCCGTCGTGATAAATCGATCAGAAAAAGTCAACAAAATGTCAATCTTAAATTTCTTAAACTTCAATACTATACAATATATAGATATAGTATAGTATTGAAGAGATGTGGTTCGTCGGTCGGCAAAATGTAACGCGTATTCCGCCTACAGAGCAGAAGATTTACCGCTCTCTTTACCCGATTTAGATTATGTAATTATTTACATTCCAATAGAAAGCAATCTCTGCGATTGAATGTAAAGCAATCGTGTTACCGTTTACCTACAGCATTCCTTTGATCAAAGCAACGATATAATAAATATATTTAGGTTTACATTTTTTTTAATAAAACATTTTCAATGGACTTCACTTTTATTTATTATTATTATTATTACATTTCATGATAATTTTTATTATAAGAAAAAGACGATTCGATGTTTAATTATTTCAAAAATTCATGAATTTGTAATAGAATTTTAGGTTGAATTTAGGATACCTACCTACATCCAGATGGGTATATCTATTTCAATTGCAAATAGGATGACGTGGTAGATGTGGTCTCAAATTAATGCTTCTGGTTAGTGGCGACTTACCACTTTATTAAATGAAAACACTTTCGGGGTAGTTCAAACAAATCAATTTCATCCAACACCCGTCTATTTCCCACTGATTGTAGGATATCTTTCGTCAATATTGGAGCGAAAAATCAATTAGGTACTACCTATCCTATAAATATGAATTGATGAATTTTTTTTATTGATGAGGGCATAAAGAGTTGCGTATGCATGTATGTTACAATATGTAAATATGTATAATCAATATACAAATGCAACAAAACGGTGCATATTTCTCTTCTAAATTGTTTTGGTTGGGTCTATATATTAGGAAATTTATTGTCACATAGTAGTTGTAGAACCTGCAGTATTCTATCGATAAATTTTGACAAGTTTAATCTCTGAAACTTGACGAAATCATATGATTTATATAACCCTTCCCTAAGTTTATGGTCTTCATTACCATTATTATATAATAAATTTGAAACTCTGCAACTGTTATACGACTATAATCTAAAGCCTACAACGAACTTAAAAAAATAGTGACTTTATTTCCTTGCACTTTATAGGTATTTTACAAGTTGTCAATTTTTTCTTTTTGTTAGACCACTTTAATTTAACCGAAACCTTCAAACCTATTCACATACGTATGTACATATGTATTTTACCGGCAATGTGTGAAACTAGTCAATTCGCGAAATGTCTAGTCAATTAGCGACTGAGAGTGATTCACTGCATTGAACGGTACGCTAAGCTGCTGCAAACAGTAATAGCCCTAGTGAAGATGTAGCGCTACCGTTCAGTGCTTACCACTTTGGTCAGTTCGTGAATTGCCTAATTTCGCACATTGCTGGTAACATACATACTTCGACTCTACAATTCATTTATAATTCATCTGATTCGATCTTTGGAACAGCGAATTGGCGAGTTTATCAGAAAATGTACGATAATTTTGTCATAGATTGAAATTTACCATTACTATCACGTTTTATATCGCCGAAAGATGGTTGTGATTTAGAAAAAATCAGGAAGATACCTGCCCTATTTTGTCAGATACCTAACATAAAATCTGGCCCATACAAAATCCGGGAACTTCCTTAATAACACTGAATGTCAGAGAGTTAACGACGTTTTTATGTACTTTGTTAAATGTTTCCCAGTAAAAATGTTATTTTTTTTCTAATTCTTATTCAAGCCCACTACCCCAAATATTAACAAAAAGTAGAAGTTCAGAGAATTTACATAATTATTTTTGAAATTTATTTTAACGGATCATATTTCAGTGGTGTTCAGTCATCACTAGGACTTCCGTACACAGTTCTTTCGTATACTGTCTGAATTTTCAACAAAGTTTTATTAACTTTGTTTCTAGTAAAAGTTTTTAATCAAGCTGAAACATCTTTCGAGGTGAATAGTTTTCGGATTTAATTACGCTAATTACTGGTTTTAATCTGTATTTAGGGTAGATATAGTCGTAATACAGAACACATTATATACTATTACTACTATTTGTAGCAGTAATGGTTCAAATGATTGTATACTTTCCAGATTTAAAACAATAAATTACTGTTACAAAGTCATACAAAATAATAATAATCGTTTATTAATTATAAAATGGTTGTACATACAAATTTTATAACTGGGACAATTAAATAGCGGACAATGTTAACATTAATCATAAATTCTAAAGGAGTATACGAAAATTATACTCATAGAAAATATTTGTAATAATTAATTTGGAACAATGGCACAACTTTATGGTCATAATGAGCCGCAATTGTTTTGCGTTAAGTTTAAACCAAGTTCTAAACTTGAAAGTTCTCATCATCATTTTCTTTTTCAATAATTCAACGTATCTCTGTTGTAAATCCAATTACAACAGACAAATCGTTCATAAAATAAAAGAAACTTAAAATTTTTCTATATATTTGTATCTCACTGCCAGTTAAACATTGTTGGGAATAATAACATATACATATACCTATTATATATTAACTCATTTTAGTTAAATACAGACTTGCAAACAGTAAAAACTCAGGTTCAATCGAAAACGAAAGCTGACTTTCATTTAGAATTGCTTTCATAGTTTTTTACTGAGAAAGGAAAATTTTCCAACAGAAACTTTATTGTTCACAGTGTTATTAGGCAACAAGTTCTGCCTGAAAACTACTACTAATTTTAATTTCAACCGCTAGGTAAAAGTGAAAAAAGCCAAAATATGGCAATTTGGTATATATAAATCATGGGAAGATGACAATTCTTCGAATTCATTGAAATTTTTAATAGAATTTTAACTAATTGTAAAGATTGGAAACGAAATTAGTAAGAAAGATAATAAAGCATTTGATATCAGAGAATGAACACAACACAAAGGGACCGGCCAAATGTTTGTTGAGATGTTTTGAATTATTCTTTGATAGATGGTGGATCTTTGGTAAAGTCGTCACGTAGGGATGCTTGTGTATTTGTACACACTACTGATATTTCATCAAACATTCAAATATTTACAGATATCCCAGTTGACTATAAAGCCAAAGAAAATATGGAATTCCTGAATTTTTTTAATGAAACATTCTTTAGATTTTATTTAAAATCTTGTTGTTATAGTAAATATATAGAAGAGAAAAACAGATACCGAAAAATGTTGAAAGGCAAGATGGTTCATTTTACTATAAGAATCGTAAAAGTAAAATTGTATCCAATAAATTCACCGGAAATTGAAAATTCAAAAGTGTAGAAACATCATGGTTGAGCTGATTTCTGTTGCTTTAGAATCCATAATTTTATATTATTTTGTTCTCAACACAACCAGATCTCCTCCTTCTACTACGCTTTCGTCTCTGGCATACGTTAACTTTATATTCTTCTGTGTTTTTCATATAAATGTAGAAAACTCGTTTAAAAGTTTTCCTTTAACGCAGATGATTTAAAGTACTTCTCTTTTACAACAATGGAAAAGATGCTATCTAGAGCAGATGTAAAAATGTAAAAGAATAAAATAAGAGATAGAAACAGAATAATAAGATAAAAAGTGTACAAATATTAAATACTTGCATCTTGTGCCCTATAGAATTATATATTATACATATATAACATAATATAAAACGATCCTATTCTCTACCGAAAAGTATTTGGTTCTCCCTACAGAATCTGCGTCATGTATTTTTCTGTGCAAATCCTCCAGTAACAGAGGGATTATCGTTGGAACGATTCGAGTCCGCCTTATGCGTGTATCGTTTGTGCTACATAATGCTTTTATGGTTAATTCGTATGAGTTGGGAGCTTTAACATAGATTGTCTGATGGAAGTTGCATTTTATTTAATTTTAAACAAGCTAACAAGATTTTTGTTGAATACAATTAACAGAAAACCAACAAACAAATTAACAAAAAAAACTATTTCTAATTTATTAAATCTACGGTAGTTAATATTTTTTATCGGCTTGTTTTTAGTTTGAAAAAGTTTATTGTTGAGATCTAAAAGATTTATTATAAGTATCGAAATTTTTTGTTTCGTTCCAGTATTATTTTTCTACCTTTCTTTACGTCGGCACGTGATTGGAATAATATTGTTTTTTTTCCTGAGGTAAGAGTTGATCCATTCAATACAACAGTAAACAACTTATATGAGTAACAATAATGACATATCAGTAAATGAGAGAAAGCAGCCATAGAAAATTGGAAGAAACAGATATGAAACCGTATTTAAAAGATTTAATAAATATATTTACTTATTTGCTTACAAAGAGGAAATATTTGACGTATACATACTAGGTTTTGTGCTTTCAATAATGTTTGACACCAAACTGTGGTGCTTCTTCAGGGTTACGATTCATTGAAAGAATACACTATTTTTGTTAAAAAAAGGTTGCATTCATGCTGAAGCACCACCAAAACCATCGCATTCCCCACACTATCTTTGTCTCTTTTGGGAACGACTGACGTGTGCTACGTACGATAGTTTCGGCGGTGCTTCATACATCCATGTTGAAGCACATCCGAAACTATCATGCCTCGCACACTACCTTTGTCTTTGTCGAAAAGCATACTTTCAAATAAACGACTCATATGTGCTGCAGCGGTTTTCCAATATGAGCTCAGCCTAACTGTGTTCTTATCGTCTTTGTCCTGACGCCTACTTAAATGGTGACATCTCCCGAAATCGAACGATTCCACCATAAATTTGACATTTCAATTTCTCTCCAAGTCTTTGTTTATTTATATCAAGAGGATCACGTTTATGATGTGATGGTCTCTCTATGATAAGGTAAATCGAATGTTGTTCTAAACGAAATATTATAGCGTCTCCGGTTTCAATTGCAGTGCATTCGGTATAAACAAAAAATATTCATTATATTATGTGGCGAAGAGACCCATATTCCATGTCTCTATTTAACTTATACAAAATTCGTATAAGTTGTTCTCACTTTCACCTGGGCCTATTTTCACCTAGGTACCTAGACGATTGAAAATACCAGTATAATACACATTTCAGACCAATCAATAATTAATAATTTATAGTGCACAAATACAGATTTGTGCATTAGCATACATATTTATGTGAATTAAAAAACTAATTAGGAACTTCCTATTTATATGCACATGTCAGACATGTACCTACTTTTTTTTTGTTCGTCGTGTGTACAATTCGTGACCACCTAAGAGGCCTTAAAATCCATTTACCCCTTTTTAATTCCACTGATAACTTTCACCACCCTATCCAGATCTAGATTATGTAAATGTACAAACACCAGGTTTTGCACTCTTCATAATTAATAAGTTTTTGTTGACATGCCGTGCAAGTGAGATAGACTGATACACTAAAATATCTTCACAAAACGTTTTTATTGAATATGTAAATGTAGTACAACAACGTTCTGGTGTTGAGGAAAATTTATGCAGAAAGCAAGAATGAAGTATATTAGGTCACGTTCACACTCATCTTCTTTTACATTAATCCAATCTAATATAGTGTCAAAGTATTACATATCTGTACATATGCACACCAATTGTACATATTTGTAATGCTCTTTTTCCCATCTGAAAGAAAGAAGAGTATATTTTCCATTTTATACAACAATCAGAAACGAGCAAACAACAAAAAAGAATATCAAATAATTTTCTATTCAAGATGAGAAAGTAATCTTAATCTTGAAATTTCTTTATATGTAGCAATAAATATCTCACTTCGATGTGTCATAAAAGTTGACGACAATGGCTTGAGGGGTGAATTTTATAAGACAGAAGTTTTCTCCTTGTCTCTCGCTGTTTCTGTCTGTTTGTGTACATGTGTGTGTGTGAGTATGGGGCGGGGGGTTGAAATTGAGAACAAAACGAGAAATGAAGAAGGATAAGAAACAGAACACGAGGTCGAACTGTAAATTCAAGACCAATTCCTTGAATGTATATGAGGATAGTAAAAGAACGCAAAAAAAAACCAAAGGAATTTTATTGAGGGGGTTTTGACAGCGATCACTGAAGTTTGTTTCTCTAAGTCCAGTTATATATCTGTATATATATATAGATTTTATGAAACATTCATCCCCTGAAGTGTTTTACGTGACAGTGTTTCCGTATTATAAAAATAGGCAACGGTTTTAATATTAACGAATTATTTATAAGGCAGCAATTTATTCATGAAATGAATAACACCGCAACATGAACAAACTCCACTTGTGGATTTATACAGTTTCGTGTTTTTTTTTCTGTTGCTTATCTCATTAAATTAAATTGATTTGTGTTCTTTTATTTGTTATTTAGATTTTTAATAAGACTGTATAGAAGGTTGATGTTTCACTTTCTTCCCTTACGGTTGGCTTAATGTCTTTACATGATGTGTAATGTGTATAACAGTTTAAAGGTAAACTCATTATTTTAAAAGCCATATAAAAGTTTCAATCATTTTTAAAAGCCACAAAAAAAATTACCAAGATTCTCTCTTTTTTAACACACAAAACAGACAAGAAAGGAAACTGACCGATCAAGCAGCAACAACTCTACGACAAAAAAAAACATGAGTTGTACAAAAAAACCTCTTCTAACAAACGGAAAATGTTTAAAAGTGAACAAAACCATCTCTAATCTTTCCTTTTTTCCTCATTTCCCTTTATTTTCGTTTATACAGAGTTGTTGCCGCTATCTAATATAAAAAGTTGAGACTAATTATGTGTAATTGGTAGCGTATTTTTGGTTGACTTTGTGTCTCTTTGGTTTAATTGGGGAAGCCAGCTAACTACGAAAGGACCTTTAGTTAATTATTACGCAAGAGTTGCTTTAAATTTCGCCTTCTAAATTTTAAACTGTTGTTATTGTTGCAGTTGTTGTTGTTGTTGTTATATGCTTTAAGATGCGCTGCACGTTGTTGAGATTTCATTTGAAAGCTGGCACATTTTGAGAACAAGACTTGTCGGAAATTGGCCCATCTAAACAGCATATAATAAAAACTTTAGCTTGGTTTCAAATAAATGTCTAATTAACGTTGTCTTCGAGATTGGATAGATTGAAGATTTAATTGAGGAAAAGTTGTTCTTGTTAAAATCACCAATTTGTTTTTATTCTGTAATAGTACAACATGGAAAAAGGAGATAAATTTTCAAATAGAGACAAACAGCTATTAACGTAGGTCAACAAATTCGAACAAATACAATTGTTGTTTATTCTCATATTTGCTATGTTCCTATTAATAGAAACAATAATTCTTCAACGTCTCTATTTATTTTCAATAAAACGCTACAGGATAAGCTAACAATGACACCCTCGCCTGTAAACGAAAATAGCAATTTTTAATATTTCGAATTTAATGTTACAAAGCTAAAAAGTCATTTTCTAAATATTGAAACTAATTGTATCATACTTTGCAGATGGATACGTGGTCATATTGATTTCATGACAAAAAAAACTGAAAAAGAATTTTTCAGGTTAGGATAACTTTAGTTGGCAGTTGAATTATTACGAATAGTAAACTGAAGAGCTTCTCGATTGCAGTTGAAAAACTTTATTTACAATGGTAGCCGTTGAAAAAGCCATTTTTGCTACAACAATCGTTAGAGGATTTTGGGACAAAAACAAGAGATAAAAACTATTTTGCGGTAGCCGTTTAAAATAGCTTTTCTTCCTAATGATTTTATAATACATTTGAAGACAAGAATAGTATAGATTGATTCTTTCCAACTACAATCCATTTCCGTAAAGTATCTGTACTGAAAAAGGTATAAATCTATATTAGTGGCAGTTTGTGTTGAAAACATTGTTTTCAAGTATGTTTTGAATTAAAAGCAGTGATGGTATGCGGTTTCATTTTATAGTAAAAAGAGAACAGATCAAATCATTGAGAATTCAAAGGACGTATCATACCAACACAATCGCCAAACAAAAAAAAAGGAAAATCAAAACGAACCCTCTTCGCGTCGCAGAAATTGTGTATTGTTGTCGGTTGACCCGGATCTCTTTGAAGATTTTTAGTATAGCAAAGCTTGGTTTCTTTATTTTTTCCTCCCTTTTTGACATTCTACCCTTCCCGTACCGCAACATATACGCTAAACTCATGTCTTTTGCTCTATCTTTTAAGTTGAAATTTATGTTTGCAATATACATAACTTGTATTTAGTTGAATTGTATCATGAACAGGAGCACGTACTTCACATAGAACTAATGTTATCTATTCCTAGAACAATAACTCCAATTTTCGATATTTCCTCTAAACATAGAATTTTGAGTTAGCAAGAGCTGTGGAAGTTTATGAATATCCTACGTTCTACCAACGGCTTCAACAATAGTTTGAGGACGTTTCTATTCAATTGACAAACCGTGAGCGATAATTTAAGCGTGTTTGATTGAATTTTCTTTAACAAACAAATACTTTGTCAAAAATAAAAGTACCTATTAAAAACTTTTCCGTGTTTCGATAGTCAGAGTTGTTATTAGTTAGACAATCTGTTTGTCGTCCACCTTTCCTCCATTTATAGTACTGTAACGTTGGTGATACTGTTTGTTTAAAATCTGTATCTCACGAAAGAGTAATAATCATAATCGTTAACTAAAACTTCTCTCTTCTATTATGCAAGTTGCAAACTCTTCCGCCCATTGCATGCACCTGTTCTCTCCCTTGTCTTTACGAATCGATTTATTGCTATATTCTGACTAAATTAGCATATTCAAGATTTGGCTTCGATCAGTGATGTCAGTTAAGAGTTAAATACAATTAGGATAAAGCATGTTTATATTTTAGTCTAGTTTACATAAATTGTAGACAAGATAATTTTGTTGGGTGTCAATAGACTCTGCAAATATGACGTTCTTTTCACGAGCAAATTCATTTTTAGTAAAGTTTCTAAAAAAGAATTATAGTTTCTTTTATAATGCAACTTTTCAATTCACACCACACCATACAATAATCTTCTCAACTATGTCTATTTGAAATTGTGACACAAAATGTATCACGAAAGTTCTTCAAAACAACCATTTTAAAAGAAATGCACATTTAAATTAGTTGGATGAAACTTTATAATCTGAACTTGACAAAGAAGTTGATGTGATAAATTTGAAATTATTTAAAAAGTGTAATATTCTTGAAAAAAAAAGAAAAATTGATATTTTTTTTATAATCTTTTTTCTTGACTAAAATTACGAATACATTAAGTACGGTTTCTTTCAATTCTATAATCTTGGAAAAGATCGGAGCTCATTATTTGAAGAAATGACGGCAATTTAAACTGGATAAAAGTATTATTAATTCATGAAGCTTTAAGTCGACGACGTTCCAAAATGAATCTTCTCAACAAATGTAATGAAGAAAATAGCCAAATCACGCACCAGCTGAATCACTTGTAATTAGATGGCCACATTTTAATAACATACAAGAAAGAGAACTTGCAACTCAATTATTTATTACATTAATTTTTAAGTTATTAAATGAAATTTTTCGAAAGTTTTCTCAAGATAATTACTAACAGGAATTTATGTGGAATAATGTGTACATTATTTGTTCGATTTTGTCCTTATTATGCGGTTTTGAGATCAATCTATCACTATTTTTTCCTTTACCAATATAGTTTCTTGATTGAAATTCCTATCAATATCGACGTTGTGGTTCTGACAGGAATTTGGGTATTACCCCAATTCCACTATCATTATTATTATCATCATTCTCGATAGTTCAACATATGCTCCAATATTTCTTGAACAAGAAAAGTTTAGTCTATACCTAAGAATTTTATTGTGTTACAGAAAATGGAAAAATGAAGGACAACAGGTGTGGAAAAGCTTTCCTGTCATTTAGAGTTAGTGAAGAGACGAGAATAACGAAAGTGGCTATCACCACACAAAAGTGATGCACCTGGCTTCGATGCAATTAGAGAATTGCTTTATTTCAACGTAAAGTAAATTGACACTTTTATAGCGAAATTTCCACTGGAACTGATTGATTTATAAATAGTTTTACTATTTCTATTCGAAAATTAATAATTTTCGAATAGAAATAGACCAAAAATATTTCAATACGTAATTATAAAATGAACTTTAGTTAAGCGACGAAATCAAATATTGGTAAAATGAAATCGTTTAATTGCCTCCTTTTTTTCAATTGTGAAGCGTGAAAGGCAGCAATTATCCTGCAGATTTCGTTCTTTCTTTATGAAGCCATAATGTAGCACTTGGGGAATTTTTTAAAGACTAGAGACAGATATTTTATGCCGTATTTGAACAATAAATTTAAACTTTATTATTCGCTCTATAATCTTTTTAATTTCTCTTTTTGATTTAATACTATGAATATTTTAGCATACCTACCTTGAAGATAGGACAATTATTCCATTACCAAAAAAAAACACTGTCCGTATTCATAGAATCACTGTATAATTTTTGCTGCTGTTTGTGCTTGACAAGGGAACACATTATCTAGGAAATTACAATTTGGACGTGGACCACAAACCAGAATGAAATTGTTGTGGAGCATTGTTGTTAAACTGTTGATGATATATGATGAAAAAATTAAAACAACGTTTTAATTCAGCGTATTTTAATTTACAGGTAATTTAATAGTTGTTGAAGTTAGTTCCGTAGGAACTGGGATTAGAAGAGACTGTAGATGTGGTTAATTAATATTATTATTTTGAAATGTCTCACTAATAAATTGGAGACAATCTAAGGAGAGTTGTTTAGTCGACCATATGTTCTTGGTTGGTTTATATGATAAGATGAGTTGTGGTTAATAACCTGACCTTAAATTGCATAAATCACGAATTCTACTATACAGAATTAAGCTTAGATAGTGGCACGATAATAATAGTTTCAGTAAAATTTAATTAATGTCGGGAATTTTTCAACAAAAATACCACTTTTTCATTTTAATGTCATCTATTTATAAAAATAAATCGACTATTCAAACTTTACTACACAGTTAAAGCTACAAATTGCAGTAAATTCTACAGATTATTCATGGTAATATTCACCCAAAAGCAAATATGAAAGAGAGACATAGAAGTAAGGATTAGAATGGATTTCATCAATCAATGAACGTTTTTTCGATTGGGGTAGATTATCAATGTCGTCATCTTTTTTTTTAGTTTATATAGCTCGTTCGATTATCCACTAAACGTTTTTCTATCCTTAATCAAATCAATCTAAACAATGTTGCTTTAATTATGCACCACTCTTTCATCGTTCAATCTCGAACGCTTGAGGGATTTTCACAGTAAGCTGTCATTGGTCCTGGTCGTGATTTCACTTGTAAAGCTTTGACTTTTAATGAGTGCCTTTCACTTATTTAGTACGAAGTATTAAAAGAGTAACTTGGGCGTATCCATTCCTTGGCAAACTTCAAAGACTCACAAAGCAACTTGTTCTATAAGATTGTAATTTATTTCGACAATTTATAGCTAATTTACTGATAATTTCTTGATTTTTTAATTAGTATTTGAAACCTGACTAAAAAATAATTTATATAAATCATAATTTCTGTATACAAGGGAAGAAGAAAATCTTGATTACTTATATTGGGTATATATTGTTACCAAATACAATTTATGATAAAGATAGAAGTAGTTGAACATCATTGGTCAAAGACAATAATCTTATACAAAGCGTCTGGTAGCCATCTAAGGACAGTTAGAAACTTGATAAGACTTTATGGAACAACTTTACTTTCATAAAGAGCTTTTCGGATATCATTATCATTCCAAACAAGTTAACGTAATTTATCGCTGTCAACTTACCACCACTATACCAATGCTACTACCATTACCATCATTACCAGTCGATTGCTTTAGACAAGACAAACAAATAAATCTTCAACATATGATGAATAAATTTTATGAAAAATCATTTATTTGTATGATAATTTCTCTATTTTGCAATTAAATTAATCATATTTTAATGAAATTGTAATTTTCATCATCATTATAATTCATATTAGTGGTGTGTTCATGGTATCATATCCCAAAGGAACAATTTCATGTTAAGCATGAACGATACAAAATAGTATGTATGCATACATATAGTTAGATAGTCTTCAGCATCCGTCGAAAGTATTATACATCTATATGTCTATGCCTTTCTATATAAATTTTCAACATGATGAAATTGTGCATAAAGTTCGTGCCATCTCAACATATACGATATAAACTGAGCTCCGTGAAGTTTGATAGGGTGGTAATCCAATTATGTTTACGTAATATAAAATTGCCAAACTGATACTAAACCTTGATATTTTACAGTTTTACACTGCTACCCCACTAGGGAATAAAATCAATCTACATTTCCAAAATTATACGTCCATTTAATAAATAATCATGGTTTACCTAATTAATTTAAGTATAGATGCTCTTTAATTGGTGTGTTTAAAAATTCTTCCCACTTAAAATTTCCATTGTAAGTAGAAGACAATGTACACACAAGTTTTTCATGAGTTTCTAGTTAAAAACCCTCTGAATTGACAAAGTTGATTATTTGTGGAATTGTGAAATCTTGTGGAGCCTATCGAATCAAGTTGGATTTATAACGTTTTTAATTAATTAACAATTGTTCAAGTTTGAATATAATTAGTTACTCAAAATGGAAAATTAATGTTGAAGCTCTTCTTTCTTATACTTTAAGTTATGGTTTTTGTCACTTATCGATTCTCCGTCGAGGCAAATACCATTTGCAAGGCGGTTGAAATAGATAAATTGTTCATTTTAAAATGTAATAACAATAAAGCAATATAATGGCAGTCATAATGTCAGCCAAAACATTAGAGAGTATGAACCTCATCCTCCTGCTATTACAATACAAAATTAAATTAGAATATATATAAAATTTTATGAGAAACTCTCCAGATACTACCACCGATCGAACCAATCGGTAGTAAATAGATAATATGAGGATAAATTACAACATGAAGATTATGATGTCGACCGCTATACCAGTACCAGAATTATATCAGCAAATGCCTCATTTTAGCGAATAAATAATATTGTTCGAAACTAATTCAATTATTATATGGATGTATGTTACAGTTGGAAAATATTTACAGGTTTTATTTTCTGTGTTTTACCTGATATCTATAGTTACTGTTGCTGTGTTGTTTCTACAACTGGAAAATGTTTGATTTAAAGAGCTGTTTTCGGTTGTGTTCCAGAAGTAATTTGTGAGTTATGAAGTTAAATTTTCATACTGTGAGACGAAATTGTTTGAGTGAGAAATACACTAGTGTTATGAGCTTTGCCAGTTATGGAAGAGTTTGCCTCATAACGAATTCCACTGAATATATTTTATTAATAGCCCGTTAATAAAACATTTATAACTACTTTCTGTTCATCCACTTTTCTCTATATTGCTAATTTTCTAACAGTACCTAGTGCAAGTCATAGCACTGCAAACGCTGTCAAACCGCTGGATACCATTGGATACGACCATTGTTTATGCAATTTTGCATAATGCGCTAAATTCAAGTTATACTGTAATTGAGTCTTAATCTCTGGAGGAAAATTCAAGAATAAGTTCATCTTCTAGAGTCAATTCGGTCGATTATTTAGTGTCATATGGTTTAATCAAATCTCTATCACATCACTGAGTATTAAATTAGTACTGCCAATCTTGAAATTAATTACTACAACAAGGGCTTCCATATTCGAAAGCTTGAATATGGACTAAAGAAACATTAATCATGCCTGCAACTTTTAACTATGATCGTACCTGAACTTTAATTAAGTTCGGAGTGTATGGTTTCAAATAATGAACCAGTAATATACTAGGAATCTGTGGAGAAATAAAATCAGCATATAGGCTTACACGTAAATTCACCCACTTTTATTTGGGTTTGTTAATTGAATTGAAATAACAATATATTCTACAGTATAGGTCACTGAACTTGTATAGATCTACTGTAATCGTTAATATCTGTTGACAATATTCAATAGCTTAGATTTAATGCTACAGGCAATTTATTAACTATAGAAGCGACAATGGGGAGAACGTAAAATTTCAGTAGATAGATTTATAATTTATCATTTATTTGTATGATAATTCAATATAAGATTTTTGCAGTTTTTTATTCGTATCTTGTGTACATGAAATATACGAAATCGGATTTTGTCCGTATTAGCAAACCTTCCTTTATGAACCATAATATTAGAACGCGTTAGGCCGATAGCATAGCCGCAAAATCCTTGTAAGAGCTGAAACGATATTACGCCCCTCCAACTATCCTAAATTGCCAATAACAGTCGCCGTCTTACCTTTTTAACCCGGCCATATCGGCAATGGCCCCAAGGCTCCCTACCACCATTAACCGAAACCTTTTACCTTCTTGACCTGTAGTCAAGAGATTAGCGAGATATTTGTAAAAAAAAGAGGAAAATCAGAGGGAAAGACTTGATTACACATTTTAATGAACACTTAATCTCCAAATAAAAACTCATTATACGTAGATACATTAAAAAAAGATGGTAACAGAGAATGAAAGTAAGTATTCCAATAACTTGTTAATTCGGATAGTACAAAACAAACTTGCTTCGAGTACTATATGTGATAAACAAATTGATACAGGTAAATTGAATTTGGGCCGCAGATGGGTTTACAACGAGTACGTAATCTTGCTAGTGCAAGTTGGATGGTTCTTGGGGTTATTCTATTGCAGGGACGGAAATATGTTTTAAGAGGTTTGCCGTAAATCGTAATGGCTATTCAAAAAGATTCAAGCCTTCCCTGATATCGTTTCTAGTCTATTTTCTCTCAGCCGGTGAACATTGAGCCAGGAAGATCGGATCAAGCCAAAGCAACGAAGCAAGGAACGTAATAGTTCCTCATAGGCTCGCTACGACCTCTTAACTCGAGCTTGCGATAGCCATGCGATAGACCATTAAGTCCAATGAAGCTAGTTGATGGCTGGATGTTTCCCTCAATGCCGCTGTTCCTGTTCCCATTACCATTCTCGTTCTATTCGATCCACTCCCCTCTATACTGTGTACTCATCTACTGTGTCCTCAGCAACAACAGTTCCCAAAGATGATGGTGAATGGGCAAGGAACGTGCCCGGATCGACACTATTGTTTTATAAGTTAGGGAAGTGACGTGCTCTTGGAATGATTGGGTCGTGGAAAACGGACCAGCATCGGCAGACTGCGGTCGTCTTGCTGGACATATTGATTTTGTCGACAAATTGCTCATGTTTCACATTTATGACGGTTATTTGATTTGATGAAATTGCAAACTAAAATCGAGTCAATATTCTCATTTTCGGTTCTTATGTAATTGTATTAACTAACTATATAAACGATATGTACTGTAATGTGATATTGCTGCATTATTCTAAAACATAACAAACACTTATGGACCATTTAATGCAGCCTGGCATCTGTATTGCAGTAATTCGGTTATTACCAACCAATGAATTATGATATACATGTCAATGATTAGTGATACTGTTGATTAAAGCCGGCGTAACGCGGTAAGCGATGTGGGTAAGGCAGGGAGCCCCCATGCGTGGGGTGCTAACTGATGAAGGACGTCGAAAAACATACTAAGTAGAAAAAATTGGATTGTTCTAAAAACAACCTAAAGAAAACTATATTTAAGTAGAAGTTTTACTTGTGTGGGAGGATGCCCTCGTGCTGGCACTGCTGTTGATTATTCTTACTAGCTTTCAACGAAGAATTATGTGTTCAAAGGAAATTGGGGAGTAATATTCTTTGTTTAAAATTGGAATCCGAGTACAGAAGAGTTATCAAGCCCAAAGGTTCTTTATTTAGGCAGTCCAAGTGAAACAATAACTTAATATTCAAATAAAACAACTGTCATTTTTCACACTCTGTCCTAAACGAACAAAAACCCTCCAAGAGTGCAAAGCATTTATTTTTTTAGATATTCTGGCCTGATTTTATGAAATACGTCTATTGTGGTCGTCGTAAATAATGACAAAAAATTTTTAAAGTGTCGGAAAACGTAATAGCATAAAAGAAGAATCAGAAAACACAACTCACCAGAGAAAAAAAAGGAGGAAAAACCACAGAGGATTATTCTATATTGGGGAAGGACGAAAAGTTACGCATGAACGAATGCAGTATCGTTAGAAGGGTGAGCTGCTGCCACCCCAGTCACTGCTGCCGCCTTCAGGATACGATGAGATTTAAATGAACATAGCAGAGAGACATTTTAGCATGAAATTGACGGCGAATATGGTGTGTGTGTGTGTGCGTATGTGTATGTATGTAGTGGAGCGAGGAAAATCACCGCAGTCGTCACCACCGCTACCGCCACCGCCAAGTGACAACTGACTTTTATAAAGTCCATTTGACGCCCGCCAACGACAACAGTAAAAGCAACAACGCCTCAGTCAGTATACACGCATCTGTCCCTGTTGGCTCCGACAACAAGATTTATTATTGTGGAGAAAATGTTTTCACTACGAGACATTCGCCGCTAAATTGTTGAAATTTATTAAACTTATCTTGCACGAAAATACGACCCCATTAGGACGATAATTTTTATTCATCTAAATAGATACTTTCATGTACATTGCGGACATTGTACGTGACAACGTACTTGGCAACAGTACGGGATTAAACATATTAATCAAGTTTTGTATACTCCATACATATACATTTGTAAGTACGTTGCAGAAAAATAATTCAAATCAAGTTTTAAAACATTAGTCATTAGTCTTCTTCTTCTTCTTCTTTTTCTTCTTCTTCGTCTTCTTCATCATCTTCTTCTTCTTTTTCTTACATAGGTATATATTCTTGTAGTTCAATGTTATACAGCCAATATCAGATACACGACTACTGATTCCTACATGTCCGTATTATAGATGTTTTGCTGTACTTATAAAGTCTAGTATATATGGTATATTGTGCATCCTCCTAGAGTCATCAGCGCCTGGTTTCTGCATGTATCGCAAGAGCGTGCTCAGAGGAGGCCGGCGACCTCTGCCATGCTAAATGTTAAGCGCTAAATCCTGGTAAACTCCTAGCAGAAGGAGATAGGCGAATGCGCATAATACTAAATAAGGTTATTTGTTTATTTTGCCTTCTTTGTCGTTCAGGATTTAGCGTTTAACGTACGTTTTGGATTCTATTCCTTCGTTTCAAGCTTCAGAGTCTTTGAATACTCCTTTGTGTGTTTGTGTGTGTGTATAATATTTGCAAGAAATCGTTCACGACAATGATTTGTGATATTTCATATACAGTTAATTAAAACCTGATAGAATTTATTGCTGTGTCTGTCGACGTCGTCCCGTTTTCTTAGATTAATTTGAAATAAAAGAACTTTTTCAGCTTTTCAATCTTTGTCTTTGTGATAATGGAAGTAATAGGCGCAGGAAAACAAATCGGTTTTTACGCTTCCAACTAATATGATCATAAATTTACTCTTGAATAATGGCAGTCATCTTAAGCCTTGCTACACTATGCTCAAACAAACGACATCCCATCTGAAGCAATTCGTTAATCCCTGTTCTACTTATTTGTCTTGGATTTTATACACTTTCGCCAATTTTGTCGATAAAGGTCGTTGTTGAGGACTTTTCCATGGACAAATTACAGTTTTTTTTATCTATATGTTCATCAAGTTGGTGTGAAAAGCCAATTGGGAAATATTTTTGGACGGAATAGCTACAGGGTGTTTTATTAGGTTTATGATATTTCTTATATGGCACTTTTGTTTTATTTTCCAGTCTTACTGGATAACTTTATGATTGGACTTCGATGTCAGCACTGAACATTTAATTGAAACTATATAGCTATATAAAAAGGTGAAATAAGCTAGTTTTCTAGCATTTAGCAACACTGTACATGCTAAAAATAGACAATTGTGTGTTTCTTTTTATAACTCTTCGTTTGTATCTCATCTTCTTGTTTTTGGAGCTTTTTAACAGTATTTTTTCTAACATTAGAAAGGTAAATAATTCTACCAAAAATAAGAACTAGGAGTATTACATAAGAAACTTCTCCGGGATAATGACAAATTGAAACAGAAGAAGTAATGTTTCACTTTTTATATTCTTTTTGACTTTATTTATGATACGTTACTTCAAATGGACATTTGAAACAGATGATGCCGATCATAAATCCAGTTGCAGGTTGCTATAAAATTGGGGTCATTTATTAAATGCAATAAGAAAAATTAACTCAATCTTTCAATATAAATTAGACAAAGAGAAATGTTGACGAGAATTTGGAGATAATAGGAGAAATTTTGATGGAACTGTTGTCAACCAGGAAATTGTCAAGTATGTGATGTTTGATCGGTTGGTTGGTTGGCTAGGATCATTCAACATTTAGGTACGTCACAAATAACTCGTTTATAAGGATGAAAGCTCAATGGTTTGTAGGAGATGGAGCGAGGGTAAAGAGGATGGAATAGGATTAATCATTGCCTTGAGGATTTGCTAGCTCTTCTTGTTGTAGATCCAGATGCATGCCAACAAGGGATAATGCAAGAGCACTTTAGGCGAATAAGGAATTGATTAATTAATTATACCAGAAGGCGATACTAATGCTGCGCACGTCTGGTCATTCTACAATCCATTCCCTTCGACCTTTCTAGCTCATGACCGTTGCCAGATCCACTTTCAGACTTTACTTATGGAATCAGTGGAATTTTAATTAGACTAATACGAAAATTCTTAACATACACATAAAACACACAACAATAATAAAAGGTCTGTTACTATTTAAACTTATTTTTTGTTAACTACAAACGTACCGCCCGAAAAAGCGAAGGGAATTTTCAAATTCAGCAAAAGCCCTTCAAATACCTCATTCTGGTTAAATATCTGATTTCAAATACTTTTCTCTAAAATATGTTCAAGGAATCGTCGTTTTTTCTGGATTATCGCTTTATCGATAAGACGACACTAAATTAAAAATTGTTAACGTTCCATGCCTGCGCTGCTGTCTTCGAAGCAAAAAATTGTTATCGACTTTTAACTTGGATTAAAGTTTCCATATTAACTTTTTGGTGAATTTGTTTTAAACGTCTTTAAGATTTTTTTATGGTCAAATCAAACGAGCTTCGGAAATACAGTCTGAAATGAATACTACTTTTTTATGAGAGTTGTCTGTGTTGAAGATAAAAATGATGTGCTTCTCCGTAGGGTATTTCAATCAATTGAGTTCAAGGCATACTTATAACTGTTTTTGATATGACATTAAATAAGGATTCATAAGAAAAATGTAAATTTTTTTGTATGTCGTCAAATATCGAAAAATCAGATATTCATATTTTAAATGTTCTCCTATTGTAAACTGTTATTATTATTTTAACTTTAAAATTTGTGACATTGTATTGAAAATGATAATAGCAGTTATACCAGCACAATAGGCCTTTAGGATCAAGGCATTTTTCACCTGGCACAAGCAGCAATAAACGACCTCTCCAATGACCTCTCTTAATTGTATATTTCATTGGCACCGAGCAGATTGGACTTTTTCATTTTAACATTGTTCGTCGGTGTTTGAAATTCAAAATAATAAGAACATCTTTTTTGTTTACAACAAAGGTCTTGTTTTGTTCGTTAAACTTTATCCACTACGTTTCGCTTACAATATACACACACAGATGTTGTATTATGGCAGTTTTATTTTATAGAAATGTTCGATTTTTAATTATATCATCCATAAATACACTACACGTGCCTATTTGGACTTTAAGTCTTATTAACTCTTGTTCAATATCTTACATAGCAATATAATCGTCCACAGGTGTATTCGATAACAACTGACACATAGTGGCACATTAGCACCATCAAACTAATTGCATCTTCTCTGATTTAATTAGCCACAATTATCCAAACACACACTAACACATTTACAACTATTATAGGTGTTCTATTTTACAAACCAACACTATCTACTACGATAGTTTTCTTAGCAGTCACAAGAGAATGTTATTATAATGGCTTGCTAACCCTTGATTAATAGTAATTTTTACCCTAGTAAGATATTGATTCTATTGAAAAACGAATAAATAAATAAACATGCAAATAATAAAATAAAGATTATTTTACATTATTCTTTTGTATTATTTATTCTCATAAAGTCATTTGAAAAATGTAATAAAATTGAATGAATTATATAGTCATTTGATGAAAGGAATAGCTATCTGCATTCATTTCATTCGTTTCCCTTTTAATGGAAAGCTATGTTCACTTTATTATATGTTTGTTTTTGTTCTTCTTTTTTTTGTTGTATGTTGGAGAAGAGAGAACCTATATCTACTTTGTCTCTATTAAACTAGCAAGTATAACTGAAGGAAAAAACAGTGTTCCTCTTTCGTTTACAAGCTACAGAATTTGGTTCGTTTATTAAAAGACATTAAAAGAAACAAAAAAATGAAATTTAGTTTGCCAATTAGGCAGAGATAAAAACAAATCAATTTACATAAATTTGATTGGTATTCCCTATTAAATTTATCTAATTATAATAATCTCTACGATGAAGCTGCTACATCAGCAACTATTAAATGAAATAATAGAAGTTTTGGGGGAAATAAATACACATACGCTATCAAAGTACACAATAAATACAAAGCGTGTATTGTAATGGGTTGATTAGGTCGGTAATGCTGATCACCCATTATTTGATTGTCGATAATTTGATGTTTAAAAGCCACTAATGTGAAATTTGAGTTAATTTAACTAGTTACCTGCGTTACTATCATTTGTTGTTACTTTTGTTCACAAAACCGTGAAGTACAAATTGTTAAAAACTATTTCGTGCAAAGTACCGAGCTACCTACGTTCTTTGTTCATCACCTATTCTGACTGATAGCAATTGAACCACTTGGTACAATTATTGATATAAGAAGTATTAAATGTACCTAATCTGACAAACAACTTGTGCAATAAATATAGAATGTTGATCCTGTTTAAGCTCCACAAGCGTTATCACCGGCACCCCCTTAAATGCAAAGATGAGTATTGCAGATAATGATTGAGTCATTAGAGGGAGAGTCTGTAGGTAGGGAAAACTGCCATCTTAATCCTTAGAGTGACAGTACTAAGTATTAGTTTTTCTCTCGTTTTGTTGTTCTCGTAAACACAGCCGGTAACAATGTAGACACTGTTAATAACAAGGAGGACAATGACAACGACTTTGAGAAAGTTTTCGGCATTTTTCTGCTCAACTGTAAAGGTACTCAGAGCTGATTAAGCGATGCCGTTGTCATAGTAACTGTCCTGAGCACTAATATCATTCGAATGGCGACCACACGATACTAGACCGTTAACACCTGCAAGGGTGCCTGGCAACTCAACTGGAACTGTACTTTTGTTCTTCAACAGAAAAAAAAACAGCAATTCAAGGGTTATACTTAAAAGTGGCTGATTTTTAATATGAAAAAAAGTAGAAAGCTTTTGTGTCACAGAAAAACAATTGTTTATATATATTCATACTCTCCAAAGAGTTATCTGTTTCACTGAAATACTGAAAGTAGGAAGCATGTCAAATGTCATAAGTTATCTTGCCGCTGTTGTTATGAGAAAGTATATTGTGATCCATCGTGGCAACAGTATTTGTTTAGCAAACAATAAATGACACACCTTAAACATACACAAGAATAATGAAACTTCTGATTGTATTTTCAAAAGCTGTATGTTTTATTAAGACATAATGTAAAAAGGAATTTGGAATGACAATAAAATGACTGAAACTATAATACTTACTCCACGAATTTTGACAGTTATTTCGAAATAGACACAGAATTTCATTTTATAGATAGTTCTGTCCTAAGTATTGATTAGCACAAACTATAACAAATTTCGTAAAGGGTACTCTTATTCATAATTCTGATTATGTATTTATCAAATTTCAATTATCTCTTTGAAAGTTTCACGTCAAAATATTCTTGCTATTGTCCGCCACAGTAAGGAGAATGATAAAACAAGCGATAAGAAAATCACGTAATACCGTTATTGTACTAAAATATAAATGAGAGTAGCGTTGTTCGGTTGGATTCTCACGCATTTTTCACTAATGAAAATTTACCTTCGATATTTCAGCAGGGACGCTGATGGAGCAACTTCAAGTCGTCTAAAATATAACGTTCAATCTATCATTTGTCAACTTGGAAACGGTTCATTCTTAAATTAGAGCATTTTTTTATCGCCATCCCCAGCATTGATCATCCCTTACCTTACACCGATATTTTCCCTCCTATGTCTCCATCTTCATTAAATCAAATTTCAAACCCCCTTGTTATTCTACGCTACTAGTTTAATATCAATATTCTTTCAGGTTTTATTGTAAAATCGATTGCGACTATCAACGTGCGACACAACGTTATCCAATTCTATATGTCCATACCTGCGTACAAGAGATAAACGAACCGTGTTCTATACTTTATTTTGTCCTTTCTGCAACTCTGCTTCTGTTATATTTCGTATGGGGTAGTTCCTTTAATGCTGTCAACTTCAAAAGGCTGAACGGCAACCAACGACCTAGACAACTCAACAACTGCCCGTAGTTCAGTCAAAGTCAGTCATTCAGTCAGTCAGTTAGTCGGCTTTTTATTTTTACACATGTCAAAGTTGAAAGCTGAAAATACTCTAGAGCATTGATGGTTCGATCAAACGAAACCGAAGAAGAAGAGTAAAACTATCGTTGAAATTAGCTGGTGCCTTCATATTCCCAGGCGAACTGTAAACTAACAATAAGAACATTTTACGTTCCTGTTGTAAAAAATAAATGAAATATTACTTGGTTGTGAAATTTGAAATTTTAACAATTTTTGTCAGTTTGTTCACCGTATATCCGATTGATTAATTACTTGATTGTATTTGAATACAGCGATTTTCCGAAAACTCGATTAATCTAAACGAATTTATTGTATACTGGTATATCTGTCGTACAAGTGAATAAACACGTAAGAGCTGTATTTCTGGAATGATTTCATTCCAAACAATTTACGAAAAATTACAATCGTTCTATTCAAAAATTTGGGTTTAATGTTTACCTTCCTGTAGGTAAGGAGTAATATAAACTGACAGAAAGTTTCTTTCCTTCAAGTATATGGTAATAGAATGTGACGGATCTAAGATATGGATATAAGAAGCATCAAATATGCTAAATCGTGCAGGTGTACGAATATTTTCCCTGCGGTTTTAGGGTTGAGATCTGTAATGAAGTCAGAAGCTCAACTGTGGCTTTCGACATCATTGCCAGTGGCAGTAGTAAGGGCGGAATCTCTACTTTGTAGCACCGCCACCGCTACCACCACTAGCGACGCCTCAGCGCATTTTAGACGACGCCGTCACTACTACAGTTACCAAGACTTTATGGCGATGTTCGTGCTGTTTTACATAAAGATCCACCCAAAGTTTCGATATTCGACTGCAGTTTTATCAGTTTCAGTAAGGGACACGTTCAGTCGTTCTTTGATATTTGGTTTACAAAAAGAACATTTGTATTACAATAAAAGATTTAATATTCATCTAGTGAATCGAACCAGTTATGATTTAGCCAACGGGCGTATCCTTGAACCAGAGCCGTTTTTAGATTAATCTTGGAAATTTACTTATTTAAACTTCAATGGTTGACTTTATCTTAAAAGTCTTTACAATAACTTTTATTCAAGATTGGAAACTGGAACAATGACAATAATTTTACAAGAATTTCTGAAAGACTTTTCTGGACTCTTATAATAATGGTTTAATCATCATTACTTAACAATTAGATACGTTTCCAGAAACTTTCGCATATTTCACAACTTTATCTATATTGCTAAATTTTTTCTCTACATGGTTTTTATTCCATTTGATAAGTATCATTTGTTTCGTTAAAATTGATAAAGTTATCAGTGATAACTTATCACCAATAGTGGGAGGGCTTACCAGGAATGCTTTTATCGTGGGAGCTTCTAGGAGGCCCAAACTGCAAGAGAGCTAAGGAATTCCTGGCGCTAAACTGAAAACAGTTATGACAGATTGCCACTATTACTAACTGGACACTGAGGTGTCTCCCCATTAAATTGGATCTTTAGTAAACCTTCTATGTAGAGTCTGTGAAGAAGAAGATGAAACTTCACTTCACATTCTATGCCACTGTAAGGTACTAAAGGACCTCAGAGCTTGTCATCTAGGGGATGGATATCCCACCTTTAGAGATATCGGAGATACTCCTTTACTAGAATCCTGGACATCATCAAAGACACATGGCTATTGAGGGAAGATAAATAGCCTTTTAAGGTTCGGCTGTACCAAAGGCATTAAAGGCCGCATTACAGTGGGATTTGAACCACAGGCCGGGCGGGAGGGGACTTACTGTCACCTCACACAACGATTAATTAATTAAAAATTGAAATCTATAGCTAAAAAGTTTACCGTTGGAAAAATTAGGGTAGACATGAACCCTTTTTTTTCGACGACATTGACAGAATTAGATGATATAAAAAGAATAAGGGTTGGCAGGAATAATGTTTATGTGTGCGCTTCTGTGGTTCATTTGTCACTTTATTTTACGAGCAATCTTATCTCTGATACCCACCTCTGAAGGACCGTGACCGCACGATGTCGGGAAGTAGTAAAAATAGTATCTATACATATACAGTTTTGATGAGATTAATAACCAATCTTCCAATAAGATATAACTGTTTGTAATTTGAAAATGATTCACTTTATGTTTGCCCCTGTCAGTATAAAAAGTCCTATAACATTTAACACTTAAGTCGTATTAATGTAGAAGTTTTTAAGGAAAAAAGACCAAATATACGCATGTATACCTAACAATTTGTAAAGAATAGCATGGGGTGATCTAAAGGTTGCACCCCATTGGCCTGAAATAGAATAAAGTCGAACACGTCCCTAAGGCTCTAATACATTCATAACTTTCGATACGGCTTGTCCCGGCCAATCCTCAAATGTATTTTACACAAAAAATATACCGTCTATTTCTACTGAATTATACAAAACCGAGATAGCAATCTTAATATTGGTGGTTGGTTACTACATATATATAAAAGAATATCCCAAATAGCAACCATGTATTCAAAACTCGGTTGGAGGCTTTATTTATTTATGGATCATCACAACACTTGGAAGTTCGAAACAAACAAATACAAGACGGCCTAAACATGCAAAGATTTTATTTAAATAAAGGTTTTCCAGTTTTTTTTCAAATTATAGAGAAGAAAATCAATCGTAAGAAATTTTATTCGTGATAGTATCAGGAAATCCTTAAGTGGATTCAATAATAAAACTGAAAATGAAGATTGAAAATTTTTGTATTGTATAATAAATGAATTCAGTGTAGAAAAATTGAAAATAACGGACTTTCATACTAAAAGTGTAAAGGATATTTGTTTTTGTATCAAAGTCTTCAATCTATTCATTTCACCAAGAAGGAAGCTGCAACAAAACAACGATGACTAACACTAAGAAAAAACAAAAAATTGATGAAACTCCGATATCTGTCGATCTTTGTTTTTAATAAGCTTCCTGACAGGATGAAGCTATTCGAAGAAGAAAAACTGTAAAAAGGAATACTTTCCGTCTCCAATATCAATAAAGTTGAAATTGTAAGTCTATTAAACTGGGACTCTTTAAAGCGTTTATGTTTCGAGTCGCAATTTTTCAGCTATCGTTTTCTCATCTCATCCGCCGCCCAGTTTTCGCCAGTTTTCATGTCAGTTTTCTCATTTCCACTAAGGTTGTTCTTAAAATCGTATAAGGTGATGGAACAGACTTAAGAGAGAGAGTGGAAACGGGTAAATCATATTAAAAGATAATTGCATTAAGGTCCCTTCTGATCTGAGAAATATACAGATATATCTTGACAGTCCTGTGGGATACAACCGACTGAAATTGTCAGCTCCAATATGAAAATCTCAGTCGAGCTTTCTACAAGGGAAGGTAGAGTAAAAGAAGAAAACTAAGTGATTAATTGGCATGTCACGTTGGAAAACAATACGCATTGCTTTTTCTTTGTTCGCCTACTCGTTTCCTTAAATGCCATTGTACTTCGAAGCTTGGCCGTTAATTTGCTAAGTAAATAATTTAAAAGTTGTTTTCTTGTGTTTGTTTTTCGCGTACCTGGGAAATTTACCTCACGGTCTTTGCCTTATTGCAAGTGATAGCATAGAAATTACTTTGTTTAACACTAATTGGCTCTAAATCCTAGTTTTAGACCTTGCAACAATCTAGCTACATTGCTGTTGCAAAATTTATTCATCCAATAAATTTCAGAGCCACCAAATATTGCAGAATAAATTCACATCTGCCAGTTTATCAGGAACAAACTTAAGATTTCAAGGGAGAAGATTATATGTGTTTATAAATAAAGAAAATATTTAACAGCATTATAGATTACTTTCAGATTCTTTCATAGAAAGTTTATAATCGATAGGAGAGTGCAAAGTCTTGTGCAATAAACCACAACACGTGTGAAAATTCCGTAAAACTTTGTACAGTAAAATATGATGTACATACCTTAATCAAATTGTTGCTGTTAAATCAACATGCTTCTCAAAAGCTTCGTCTATACATCAGATCATTCAAACAAAGAACTAGAAAAAAAATTAGTCTTCACGTTATTAAACAATCTTCTGCAAATTCAAATAGAACTTATTTATCCCATCTGGCTACCTAAGATCTGATCAAATGGTCGCCTATTCTAACGGAAATTGCCTTGTAATTATTGATGGCAGCTTCGTCGATGTTCAAAATTGGATTGAACGATGCCATTTATCGGGTCATTCCTTTACGTATTCCTGTGGTCGTCGTAATAGCAAACGTCGCCGGCATAGAGGGGTTCAACCAGCCCCTAGCTGGAGATAAACGATCCTGTGAAACATGCCACTGCTAAATGCTACGTCTCCAAAAGGCGTGAAATTGCTAAGAATCGATTCGTTGAACTTATAGTATATATATGTATATAGAAGATATACTATTATGAAGGAGATAGATAGATATGTACAGTGAGAAGACCAAATACAGTCAATCCGTTTATGAGAAACTTTGGTCACATGATCGGCACATCGTATCATTCACGCAACGATGGCAACCAAATGGAAACATTCATGGTTCCATTTATACCATTTTGGGCTATTTTCTAATAAATGATTGCATATATCTGCTATTCTTCTATTTCCAACAGAAAAGGGGCTTACCTAGCAACAATAATAGTTGATCAAATGGCTACATTCAACAAATGCTGCAGTTATTCGGTAAAGGGTAACATTCATAATCGTAATAACATACGGAATCGAATTTTTGTATATTTTCTACTGTTATTACTAAAGAATTACTAAATAACACAAATTTTAGAACATATTTTATGACTATAGCCTTATTTCATTCTTATGGCACTCATATTTTTTGTGTTTCAATACAGAGTTGTCATGCTCATTGTTATCAGTGTTATATTTTAAATTACAGCTGCAGCGAATTGCTTTTATATTGAAAATTAAATTTACAAAATGTTCATAGATATAACTAAAATGCCAGATAGAATGGAAAACAGAAATAGAGGAAAAGGACTAGATAGTTTGAATCCTGTTCACAGACTATACCGGAAATTGAGAAAAGGACATTTTAACGGAAAGGTAAATTAAACAAAACAAAAAAAAATTGAAAATGGGATTTAGTTGTCGGACTATCTTCTACATAGGAATGCATTCTACTAAAAGGGCGTATTTTTATTTGTAGAATTGAAACAACGAGCTTTCAAGTTAGTAATGTAGTTTATATTTTAAGATAGACTAGGTGAATATAAACTTAGAACGCATCATATAAGAGCAGAAGATGGAATGTAAACAGATTCGGATGATATAAGGTTTAAATTTCATATTGAGTTGAACTGGTTAACTGACTATAAAAGTTTATTGAAAAATTTGCAATACGTTTGCTAGTCATTTCATTATGAAAACTTTTAATATTGTATCTTCTGGATTATTGTCAAACAGACGTGTTTTTCTCCGGATCTGTTCCAACTGGCCCCGTCGCTCGACTGTTCAACGAAACTTGTGCGATAACTGCCATACAAATTTATGAACCTAATACTTTATTAATGAAATTTCATTTTCATTGCAAATCTAATTTACGACCATATTCTGCAAATACAATTAAATTTCCACATCATTTGTACACAATATGTGGCTATGATAAATTTTAAATTTCTGTCTTCTTCCTTCATTACCTTCTTTGATTTAGACGAAATTTGAGTTTAGGGTAGCAAACTTAATTATTGTATTTTCATGTTTCATTCTTCCTCATAAATAATGTCTGAAAAATAAATGATTGTTACGATGACTAAACGTTATTAAATTAAAGATTTATTCTTAACTGAAACAAAATCGATAATTTATTCACGAATTCATTATCGTATTGAAGAAACATGGAAACGAAACATGGAAAGACCAGGTCATTCTAAAAATTTTGCGCACCTAATATTAGAGGGTCCTGAGCGGTTGCACAACTCAATAGTACCGGTGGGAAAACCCTCTAAAAATAGAGAGATTTATGTCAATTTTAATAAACTCACCCGGCGCCTCCACCATTTTGATTTTAGTTTTTCGTTAATAACGAGAGTAATAGTCCAGTTAACGAAATGTAATTTTTACTGAGATAAAGTAGAGGACTTTCTCTACAATTTGGTGTAATCGGTGGGAAAATCCTCTAAAATGTGAGGGATTTATTTCAATTTTAATAAATGGAGAAACCAGGTTATTCTCAAAGTTTTGCACCTCTAATATTACAGCGTCCTGAACAGTCGCACAACTCGATCGTACCTTGAGCCGGCCCTGACCAACATATAGACTTAACATTATCTCTTACAATTAGTTTAGTAGTAGATGTTATAAGTAAACTTTGGTGGGAACTATAATCGAAAAAGCAGCCAAATAGAAATGCTCGAAACTACATTTCCGTTTAAGTCTCTTGAAAATGAAATAAGATTAATAGTAATAGATATAAAAAAAAACGAGCAAAAAAACGAAAAATGTCTCCAGAATAATGCTGTTAATATTGAAACAGACAAAATTTGTATATAGATGAACGACGAAATCAGTGACATGCACACGAAAGTTGTAACCGTATAGAAAAATTTTGTCTCTACTTATCCATATACGATATCTATACGACTTTTACAATATTGCGCAAAGTTTAGGACGATTCTATTCAGTTATTCAATAAGGTAATAATTATTAGAAAACTACAATTTGGTGTTGAATGTAGGCGATGATTAACTTCTCCGAATTATTATAGATACGTCGAAGGGAAAGAAATATTTTTTTCAGATATTTTATCGTTGTGACCGTTCAAAATTCTGATTACATAACCGCCGTTACCAGATGTTGCTCTAGAGATTTATACGTGATGGTCTGAATAAACCTAAATATTACCACACAAACTGTAATAACACACATATATATAGATATATAATATTTGTAGAAATGAAGAGAAACAGACAAAAGCCGAAAAATTCAGTTCTGGAAAAGAACTACAGTTTTATTATTCTTCAGGATATGTCACGCAATTGAATTGTATCAAATTTATATTGACAATAAGTATAACTATCCAATATTTCAAATGAATTATGAAATATTAGACCATTTGCCTGTTTTTTACATTATTTAGTATTGAAATTTGAAAACTTCCATAAATTTTGGATTCAAATCTCAATTGAAACTGTCCACATAAATAGAGATTGATATAAAGCAATTAACTTTGTATAAAGCCATTTTGGTTTTATTACTAATGATGACGTTGTGAAAAGGATTGGAGCTTTATCCGAATCATTCGATTGTGGGAGCTTTAATTCATAATGACATTGGCATCCTTTAATCATATCGAAATAAATTCATTTTATCAATTCATTTGTAGACAAGTGGACTGTTTGAGAATATTATTAAGTCTTCTGTAATGAAGTTTAAATTAAAAAATGTCTACATTCGTTATTAATACAATACGCTTCAATTCTCACAGGCATATGTTAACAGGACAAGAAAAAATATCTATAGGAAGTTTATATTTATTACTTTTCTTTTCTAGACATATATAAGTTAAGATACAATTTGCACATTGTCAAGAAATTTCCATCTAAAGTTAAAGAAACTCGTAAGATTCAATTCACAAGTTGAAATCGACGTCGTGATTCGAAAGAAGTTTCCTATGAATGGGAAAAACTAAGACTGCACTTGACTGAAACAATACACACATGTACAGACGAATGTCAAAATGAAGCACAAGAACCAGGCGACTGCCATGATTGTCAGCTTCTGTGAATGAAAAAACAACTTAAAGTCCTAGCTGGAAGTGAAAAACCACATACACTGTCACGGAAACTAAACTGAATGTTAGACAAAGTTGATTTTTTTGTGTTAAAGACGATATTTGCTCTCTATTGAAGCTAAATTGAGTTGAGATAAAGAAATAGACAATTTACAATACAATTGAGAATTTCAACAGTTTTTTTTTTTCGTCCAGACCACAATAAAAATTCATGCTACAACTATATGCAGATTTTTCTGTGTAAAACAAGCGTCATCAAAATATAACTTTTTCCAGTTTCAGCGCCGTGGGCCACTCAATGGATCACGACAACAGTGGCGGCAACCTACACATATTCACACACATGTTAACCCGTCAGAACCGTTAACGTGAGCTTTTTGTCCCTTGATATTTTTACTTTATCTGGACTGAGATTGAGTTGAGGCTGGGACAATGGCTTTTGTCGGATAGTTAATCTTTATTCGTCTCGTATAGGAGCATATAGGAAAAGGATCAGTTGCCCTTGGGCTCTTCACTTTTCACAGGTTTCGTTGACTAGAAAGGGGAACAAAAAACGAAGAAAGGCGCACTACCGAAAGAGCGTCCGATAAAAGTCTGAGCAGTCATTAGTGGGAGCACCCTTCAATATGTTGTCTAACTTTATGGATTTAGTTCAGGCAGTATTAGTGAGAAGTTGCCGCATTATCGCCTTGTATTGTTTCTTAACTTTGTACGAAACGTAATTTGAGACGATGTGGTCAGGTGGAATCACCAGCAAGAGTATATGAAGATGAGTAGTTCAGTAACTCTTACAGTAACAATAAGCTATTGTTAGTCTAGCGTGTTTAAAATGATTTGTTGGCGTACTCGAGTACCTACAGGCTAGGTATACGTATATGAGATGTCTAATAATTGATGATCTGTTCTTTAGTTTCTGAATACAATTAACATTTATAAAATAGTCTTATCAAAGACTATAAGGGATATATCTGATTGTGAGTTCATTATCTCCATTATCTTAAAGGTACAATAGTTATTTCTAGTAGTTTGTCAATTAAAACAATAGAACTTAGAAGAGCTAAAATTGGAATCCCAATTTTTTTTTATAATAAAATTCTTTATTTAATATTCACATTTCGATTGAAAGTAGAGCTAAGCCAAGATGCGACATTGTTCCAACAATGCGGGCTTCTAGGCAAATAACTTATGTCAACATTCACATAGGGGATGAGCGTGAGAGGCCCGAATGCTCAAGCACATAATGTTCTAACATACATACACACCCTAGTCGAAGCTGACATATTACACATATATGTATATGTACACTTGTACACATATAGAGTGTTCGAGTATAGTCAGCTTTTGTACAACGACAAAACAGACATCCATTACAACAATACGTGTCAGTCAACTGCAGAAACGCCCCACAATTTTTCGAAAGCGGTATATATATATATATAGTAATGACGATAGCAATAGTAGTAGTGATGATATTGAAAGCCCTACTCTTTTTCAATCATCATCCTTTATGTTTACCACTTTAAAATATACCCAGATAGGTATACAAAAAAAAATAAGAGCACATGAATTATCGTTATTATCATGTTTGCTTCATCACTTTTTTTTTTGTTTTAGCATAAAGTAGGTTGTTTTCCACTATAGTATAGAATTTGTCGTCTTTTTACGATAGGCTGTTGTTGAAACGACACACACAAAAACTTGCTTATATACATTGATGCTGAGATTGAGCTATTGCTTAAAGAGTCGTCAGTTATATAAAAGTGCCAAGAAAAAAACTCGATAACAATTTCCTTGTCTATGTCTGTCCCTCCTTTTCGCCCTTTTTCACTTTTTCACTTTGTCTATTCTCATTCCTATTGTCCAAATGTTCGAAGGGGGTGAAACAATTGCGACAAAACGAAACCTTTTCTATACACGTACGAACTTGTAAAAAATCCACAGGGATATAGTGTTGGTTTTTTTCTTTTTGTTGTTGTTAGATAAAACGTTGTAGAAATTGACCAATTCTCGTTAATAAAGCAATCTAGTGATAACTCGTTTCGGATGGGAAATAAAATGAAAAAGAAAGAGAAAATGAATTGAACTAATGATTTCGAGATGTAGTCGATGAGATTGGGACTAATTGTAACTTGATCGAATCTTAGAGAGCATTGATGATTATAGAAAACGACAAATAATTCGAACAAAATACAAAGTTCTATTACATTTTACAATTGGGAATATAAATTTTATCCATTGTTATTGATCCTTACTCTCTTCTTTAGTTATTGTAAAATTTCACTTTTTTATTCGTCCTTTACGCAATAAACGAAAATATTACAGTTGGTAAATTTACATTTTATAAATTCCACACAAAAGTACAATATAGCGTTTCAAGTGGTATGGAAGCAGATAAATGCATAATCGAAGCAGATCCCAAGTTGAAAATAAAGTAGTGATATTGATAATCGATACAAAGAAATAAAATTCCTTTGAAAATTTTATTATATTTTATGAAAATTTTGTTTTTCCCGTAAGCTCTGGGTAATTTCTTATTGTTGTTCAAAGAATTTCTTGAAATTTAGAGAAAATATATCTATTTATTGAAAAATTTAGTCATTATTTTGAATAAAATATAAATAAATAGAACTTTAAATTACAATTTATTACAGTTAATGGAACACTATATTGTTATATATTATTTTATGTTGAATAACTACGATAACAGAGCGTATTTAAAATTTAATTGAAAGGGAAAAACGTTAGTCACCATATATGGCACTTATTTGTTGGATTCATTTTCGAGCCAATTGGACATCGAAAATCAAAAGCAAACTCATCAATATTTCGTAATATGGCATTAATATGTGTTTGTTTTGGACTTGTTCTATAATAATTATGAAAATTTCTTTGTAAACTTCCTGTGCTGTATTTGGTACAATGACGAATGACCGATGATATCCAATACAATTGATTAGGTGAATAGTTTAATCCTGGTAGACGAGGTTCAACTTGGTTTTCTTGAACCCAATTGATATAGGCGTCGTAAGAAACTTTCATTCCAATCAGATCTGCCATGTTCTCGTCCCGTTGGTTACCATTATTCGAATGGTTCAACTACGGAATAAATTTCAAAGCCAAGCCACAGTAAAAAATCAATTCACTTTTATAGTCCAACCAGAGGTCATTTATATTTGACAAAGTCAGGATTAAGGATAAATTTTCTAGAGGATTTTTATTACATTGATGGCCATCATCAACGATCGCCAATACTTACCTTAGATTTAAGACCAGCAATAAACACCTCCAGAACAGGGAGGAAAGTCGAACGGATTACAATTGTGAAAAGTGAAATTTAGTCGTAAAATAACAAATATTACCTGCCGCTCGATAGAGTTTCTGTACTGATTAGAAAGACATTGTAGTTTTTCTTCATAATTAAGCAGAGTATGAGACGACCACCAACTTCTTAATTCACCTTTGAATTGCTTATGTTTTGCTTCAACAATGATATGATACATTTTATGCGCAATTATTGTACCTAATGCACCATAATTCATATACTGTGGACGATCATTTTGATAAAACAATCCTTGAAATATTCCAACTGGTATACCTTAAAAAATTTAGAGAGTAATAAGCCTCTATTGACTGAAACTGTATGCCTCAAACGGAGCATACATCAGGGTGGCACAAGAAAAGATACTGATAACATAATTTGTATAAACTCACTTAAAACGTTTTCTTTCGGGATGTAAACGATGTCTAAATCCGTTAAAGATGTTACACTTTCTGGTAATGTATTCCTAGTTCGATAACGTAGTTTCCCATATTGAATGTTAGTGTTGATATCATCAATCTGCAGTACCAAGGCCAGTAATTGATCCACAACGATATCCTGTTAACTTAATTGAGTCAATAATGGAGCAACCCAGAAATCTCATCTTAAACAAAACGTATAATAGAAGAAAGGGAAGTAGTGCGCTAAAGCCGGCTAGTACGAGTCGGTTATTAAATATTCACCAGTACACCACTGAATAGGGGTACTAATCAGTCAGAATAAATAATAATAGGTATTATACTGTTAATTTCGTAATTATTTTAAGCCAATAAATAAAGAAAGTTCTTGATGATGGGCATTGATACAGCTACAATGACATCCGGTTTAGATAGAATTCATCTTAATTGAAATGACAGGCATTATTTCAATAGTCCGCATAGGAAAGAAAAGCCTGAAAAGCGGGATTAATTGGTTTCCAGGATGGTGACAAAGACGTTTCAAACCTGTCAATCAATGTTGAAGAAAAAGTATTTATTTTTTTTTATTTCTTTTCGGTGGGATGAGCTTATTTGGACTTAGACGACTTGAGAGATTGAATAACGATTTTTTTTTTCAATTTTTTCGCGGATTTTGGTAAGCTGCTGCGTACAGGTTCGAATGAATGCAGTAAAGTAAACATTCAATCTTAAAAAAAAAGGTGAAAGAATGGAAAAAATCAGTTTCTGTTACACTGCATGAAAAATAGTTTGTAACGATCCTGTCTATGGAGTAAAGTTTTTCTATGAAGTAGGAATTTCACTACTTGCTTAGCTATCTGTCTATGTTGCTGAATACATTGTCACTCTTACACAGATGAATTCATTTAAACGGTGAGAGAAGAGTGGAGCATCCACAAACTTACCGTACGATAAAAACGACTGCTTTGGATTAAATTCTCATACGAAGGTATATCTTCAACACTGGAGATGACTTTTTCAACAGCCATTTCTTTGGTTTTTTTATCAAACCAATCCAACGAAAGCAAATCGTTTCGGAATTGATACTTGATATTTCTCACTATCGATAGTACTTTATGCCTGGTATCATCATTGAAATATTTTCCTATGTACGCTGCTGAAATAACAGTATTCAAGCTAGAATATGTTTTTTTGTTATAAAAACAAGGAAAAGTTAGTGTAACGTGTTGAAATTCACCGATTTGCTGTAGAATCTACACACATACTCCATCGTGGTTGTTTTGTTATCTTCTCATCGCTGGCCTTCCAAAGATACTCTTGAGTTCTGTCTAATATCTTCGATGGTAAATAATCGACCAAGTGTTGTAGAACGTGCCAGCACATGAAATTTGCTAAAATTCTGTTAAAATGAGATTTTTGTATTAAGAGAGGTTTCTGTTGTAAGATTTTCTATAGATAGTGCACGAAAGTGGATAGCTGTCAGGTAATTTTATTTAAGGATGACTTGGTCGGCGAAAGTTGGCCGTCGGTATTATCATATACAAAAGATGCAAAAGAAAGAGACAGAGGGAGAAATATGGAACGCCCTTATATTATGTATACAATTACCGTTTCGGTGTCGTTTCGAGAAGGTTCAGTAATTTCTTCAGATATAGTGGCTCGGAGACAGATATTACGTCATCATAAGTAATTTCACTGGCGGTTGTAAGAATTCTGTTGATATATTCAAGCCACGGCACACCGGGAAATTCGTGCTGAAGTTCTGACAAAGACATAGGATTGTATAGTTCAGATTTATTTGCTGTGTATGATTCCTCAGAAATCTGAAAATGTTACAAATTTGTACAAATAAAGCTAAACGGAATAACACATCCAAAAATTGTTTACGATTGAAAGAATATTTTGTGGTCCATCTCACAATGTTGTAGAATTTATTCAATTATTAACTGCAAATATGTACAAATGAGGACTGCAGTTAAGGAGAATAAATAGACAGAGATTTTGGGTGAAATAGTAACGTTATTGAGTTTGCCTGTTTGGCATTATACTCTTCGATTCTGTTTATTCCTCTCTAGTCAGAAAATCTGCTTTTATCCGGCAAGTCGAAGTAAAGCAAGCCAATCGAATATGAAGAGCATAGGTTGAAATTCAGATTGAGGCGGGTGTTAAAATATTTCAAAAACCTCAAGCCAAAATGTATTTTATTCAGGCCCTACTTCAGTATAAAAATTCAATGAAAGGTGAACTTATCATGAAATTGATTTACATTATTAACAACGTGTGTATGATAAACATTTTTGTTCTGAGAAAATTACATTGAAAATTGTTCTGAATTGGTTAAGTAGATTTTTCGGATGAAATCGCATGGGAGGAATCAAGTGCCTAGACCCAAGATGGCTGCAAAAGGTTTTTAGATCAATTTAGGAAACAGAACCTTATCGACATTCTCAAAGTGACATCAACTTAAATCTTCCAAAAAGTATTGATTCAGTTTGATATTCGGACAACTTACCTTAGCAAGCGTCAAAAGAAATTGCATTACTTCTTGTTGCCCACGTCTGGCACGTTCCTTGTTAGCACCGAATATGACTGCTATATCTATCATATATTCTGTATATAAGTTTTTGGTATTTCCACTAATATTTAGCGTTGCATGGTAAGGATCTTGAATCTGATAACAGCCAACAAACATATAGTTATGAATAATTTTAATTGATATTTTTGAATAATAGATTGATAAAGTAAGTGAATGGTACTTATATTTGTGCACACAACTGGAAGAAAATTCAAAATTTTAATTAAAACACGCAGCAATTCCAATTTAAATGTCTTCTAAAGGACAGCTCTAACACGCGAATGAATTATATTAGAGTAGTAAAAAAGATAAAAATGAGACAAAGGATAGAAAGAGACAAAAGCGATCGTTACTTACATTTAAAATGTATCTCGTCAGATCCGCTTTATCTTTTTGTACCGTAAGCATTACAAAGTATTTGAAATTAATCCCGATCTGTCTCAATTTATAAACAGCATTTTTCCAATCGAATTGACTCTCACGCCAATTGTGTCCATTTAAGATAGGCCATCCACCTATTTGTTCAAAAATTTGTTTGATTCGTTTTAATCCTTCTGCTTGAATACGTGTCTCATTCATGCAAGCTCGATAAAATTTCTTTGCTAAATTGAAAGCAGTTAGGTCCCCGATGTATTCAGCTGGTTGTCGTTGTTCGAGAATATTTTGAATTTGGGATTTGATCTCGTCGACTATAATGTCCCTTACCGACCGTGAATTGCGATTATCTAAGTTTGTGTTTTGGAGAAAATTTCCACATGAAAATTGGTAAAAGTCTTCACATGGATCGGTTTTGATGTCGATATAATTGAGAAGCTCCATTGACGTACGTACACATGTTGATGTCGTACACACAGACGGTTCATCTAAGCAAATTATTCAAAATTATTTCCATATATGAAGTGGAGATATATGCAAATATGTAATTTAAAAAACACTTCGGAATTAAAACAGAGAAAGAAAAGGTTTAACGGGCGTGAACAAATTTTCAAAGATCAAAAAAATTGCATTAGCCGTAAGTAAATATTTGAAAAACTCTTTTGAAAGATCTGGCTGAAAATTCTAGAAGTAAAATAATTAAGTCTACAAATTTAAGTCGTTAATGTAATCAGATGTTATCTCGGTCATAAATATTCTACTTAATACTTACGTGAGACTATTAAATATATAATAAGTACTAGAAGTAAAATTACAGCAGAAATCACTGTTGCTACAATTAAACGTTTTTCAAGTATTGATCGTTTATTCCACCAGTTGATAATATATGCAGGTCGCTCCATATCTGGTATTTGTCTAAATAATTAAAATCATTTATAGGTATATTGAAATTATTTTGCAGTAGAATTCCCCTACCCGTCCTTCATTTTCACAAAATAAAATTAGTTAATGCTTTTCAAACTAAATACACGGTATTCATAACACAGTTTCAGACCACTTTCCACCAGCATACTTAAAGTTTAATGAATGAGGTAATTCAAATATGACACACACTCACTCTCCTGGAACGAAACAAGACAACAATAATTAAATAAATAAGGAAGAAGAATATGATGCTTTCAGTGAGCTGATGTTAGATGAACAACTCTTAACTTGACACATATTTGATAAAGTCTGTGTGTGTGTGTAACCTGCTTGTGTTGTGTAGGCGGGATACACCAAACCTTCGAGGTTAAATTGATTTAATTGTTTTGAAATTAATTCACATCGCTTCATGTTTATAATAATAATAATTTCTAATGAGAATAGACAAAGTTTTCGACTCATTAAATTAATCTTAATATTTAAATTGAAGGCTTCCTTTTCCAGAAAATAAAAGAAATAAATTCATCTATTTTTACGCTTGTAATATTATTCTGTTCTAGTTTTCTTTTCATTAAAACAAATTTAACAAAGATTCATTTTTCTTTCACTCCCAATTTTGATTCTAATTATAACTTCAATGCAGTAGAAATTTGCATACATATGTATAATCCTGTACCTGTATTCGAATGTACCTATCAGTTTCAGTTTACCTTTTACTTGAAACCATTCTAAATTTCCTTGTTGGTTGCGGTAAGGATGTTGCACCAGTTTAAAATAAAGAGCTTATGCAGTAATTTGTAACGTAATTCCGACAAGTTTCCAACACGGGTTTAAACCTGAAAAGCGATTATCTCACATACGTGTTACAGAACTCTCAATTAACTTCTCAGTTTTTATTTATTATCCCCCCATTTTTCGCCCCCACAACGGTTGAAAAATAACTTCTATCTTATACGTGTATCTGTTGGAATTCCACGTTAATTTTCGTCATATTCAATACTGGAACATTTTTGACAAGAAAACGTTCGGATCAAGAACAATAACGATAACAATAAAGCTAATAACAGAAAAAGAGAGGGAAAAAAAACAATAAGATTCGAACGCCTACTGTTATTCTATTGGCTTTTAGATAACTTTGTTTCGCGATTTTCTTATTGGGTGAAACATAGCTAGAGAGAATCATGGTATAGAGCGGAACCGGATGAAACTTGAAATCAACCAACAAACTAAATTCAGTTTTGTAAAATATCGTGTTACACCACCGTATATACTATAAACTAATTAAGTAAATCCTCGATTTCTATAATGTTACACATGTGGCATAAAATTTGCTACAGCTGTCTGTCGTGAAGATTTGACTCTTTATCAAAATTGTATAGATGAATGGCCATTATATTAAAAAAGTTTTGGTACACCGAGAGAGCAGAAGGAATTATCATTCCGTCAAATGAAAGGAATACTAAAATGCTGATTACATAGGAGCCTGTCAGGCACGTAGCGCCTCGGGCTCCTACCATTCCCACACCGATCAAACATGTATAAATGTATGGTTCCATTCAGTATACGGCTTTCATCAGATACTATTGTAGTTGGATGGATCGCAAATGTTCCACATGTGTACCTCAATAATTAAAAGATATTGCCAGTTTCGAGAGCACGCAGCCAGGAGCCTCTTGCCACTGAATTGCATGGGATCTGGTGCTGGTTTCGTTTACTAGGGAATATAGGACGTCGAGTTCCAGCGGAATAGTAAGTCCAGGACCGTCCTGGCCAGCCTGTTGGCCCCAATGTTCCCTTCACAATCTTGCCAGCTTTATCGAGCTACTTTGTTAAACTCCGGTGAATGCAGCGTGGGCCTATAAAAGTAGCCTTGAAGTGATTTTGCAGGTCTTCGAAGCTTGGAGGGCTGCTTCACTGTCCGTTAGGATTGGTATACTTTTCTTTGCGACACTTCTGTTTTTGTTGTATTATTATACCACAGAATATTTATTGCAACTGTTATGTTTACGTTAAAATATTGTGTAGATTACCAGCAATATGTGCATATTCATGTAATAAGTCTGTTAATGAAACAACAACTTTATTTAATTAATAAACTGTAGGTAGTAAAAGTTTTGTTATAATTTATGTTTATGTTGCACATTTTTAGCAAGTACAATAAAATGTTCATATTCTCTTCATATAGATAAATGAAATAAATCTTTCTGTCAGATTGTCTAGTATAATGCTTTAATAATTTTTATAAATTTGTACAAAAGTTTCTAATCTAATAACAATATGGAAATGGTCGAACACAGGTTGTAGATAATTATTATACAAACGGTCTTTTTTGTGAAAAATTAACTACAAATTTTCATTATTTACTAGTTTTCATTTGTTGTACATAAAAATATCACTGGATAAAAACTGCGAAAAAAAATGACCTAATTGTAAAAATTAAATTCTGATCTTTTTGTTAGTAACACGAGATTTATTTTCAATTATTTTCAAATTCGCCGTGAGGTAGAACTGTCTGGTTCCTGCTTGTCTTTTTTTGCAGAGGATATTCTACATTATTTCCATTAAGAAAATTCCTAAATAATGTGGACTTATTTGGGTCAAAGGTGAATATTATTTACAAAAATATTGGTGAAGGATAAATGAAATTATTCGTAAAGCCCGATTTTTACACAATGACATAAAGAATTTAATAGGAAACGACAAAAAATTGCGAAAAGTAAATATTATTTTATAGGACCGTTGGACTGATAACTAACGATGTAAAAGGGACAGTGACTAGACGACGAACGGATGTAAAAAAAGAATAGAAAACGGAAATTGGCTGCTACGTGTATGGTCATCGTCCAGTGATACGACCCAGTGGACGTTAGTCCTCCCCAGTTCCGTATATAACTAACTACCTTATTCGTCTAACGTAGTTGGTTAAACTTTTTTTTACTCCCTTTCGTTTTTAGACAAGTGTATTCGATAAAACCGGCTTATTTCAGTTTGCGCGCGGAAACCCATTAGCAGTAATCATTAAACATTAGATTCGTTTTTAGGAAACTTTTGCGAATCGGTCAAGCCATACTACTACCTACCACCGCTACTGCCACCCCCATTGATTCTGACCTCAGTCCTGCAACAATCACAGTTCGGTCAGCTTTAATGGTTGTAATTATTTTAGTCGATCTTTCTCCACAAACAACTAATCCAATGAAAAACCAGCGACCGAAAGCTTACACAATCAATTTGTATTAGCTGGTGGAATTTAAGTAACCGATTTGTGTACATTGTTGAAAATTTTCCGCAAATTTTCATTGTTTTACTTATCTCAATTTAAACCGAATAATTGTAAATCAATGTAGACAGGTGAGTAACAAATGTGGAGAGAATTCAGTAGCAATGCAATAAAATTCTGTCGTGAATGTTGGTGTATTATGTATACTTTGACCGTAGTTTTATACACTTTAACCAGTTTGGTTTTTTTTTCTTCTACTGCTCCGTCCTCTTTACAAGCCTGGGAAGTTCTGAAAACTTGTCGTAGCGTAGGTTTCGTAATATTGAAAGGTATTAAGGCTTCTGTAAATTATCAGTAAATATAAGCAACTTTAAATTCTAATTTACAGAAGTTTCATTCAAAAACAGTAAATTTTGTTTTTCTAATTATGTAGAAAGCAAAAGATTATCATTCCATTTTGAATTGCAAACAGTAAAACTAGTTTCTGGTTGTGAACATAACGTTTCATGAAGTTTCCTTTTAAAGTTCACTAGATGTAACTCGTAAAAGATTATTTTGAAGTTTATTTATGTAGCTTGAACGAAATTTTAGCTTTTACATTTTTATAAAATTATTTGGATCTTTACCAGGAAATCAGCATATCAAAGGATTTATTCGAAAACAAATAACCATATCTCTTTGGCAGTCATTATCAGTTATCGTGCTGCATTTTACGCTGCACATTGTTAACTCGTCCATTTCACATATCCTCTGATTCATATTTTTATTATCCATGTAGATCAGGTCAAACGAATTCGTTATTATCCACAGTCCCTTCTGTTGTATCTACCTATTTGTTCTAAAGTACTATATTTCAATTGAAATTCGACTCAAACTTCCATCAGTATATGAGATCAAAGGTGTTAACATGACGATAAATTAGAATGTTTCACTAACTCACTTCATGCCAAATTTTACACCGATGGAATAGAAGCGATGTATAACCCCTGTGTCATATATTATATCTACTTTTCTTCTTTTATGTGTGTGTGTATGTTTGAGATAGAAGAGACGAAATTGCTTCAAGGCAAGGAATGATTTCCTGCACACCCGTCTCCCTATACAATTATTGTAAAGATGGCTGTGTGTAACAAAGCCCCCTAGAGGAGAACCAACAATTGAAAATCCTCACTGGAAATACAATTTTCGACGACCAAATATCGATAGTAATAGCAGTAGTACCCGTAAGCACCAGATACATGTTTGTCCTATTATTAATGCTCTGATTTTGTATCTATATATGTATATGTGTATACGTGGCACAATCCCATGACAATACTATTGGTTTTGCTACTACATAAAATCCGCATGCGGATATTGTAATGCAAATCCTTTGAATCATAGTGAAAAATTTATCATTATTTCAATCAGCTTTTTTTTAAACATTACCGCCAAAGTTCTAGCTGACGTTAAAACAATTGATCAATTTTAATGTAACAAATCCATATAACTCTACACTCTTTTGGTAAAACTACATGCAATAGGACCAGTTCGATACAGTAGATTCCCGGTTTTCCATAGGCAATTTTAATGCGTCTATTGAGTAGATTATAACAACCAAATACCAAACATTATAAGTTACACAGACAATACGTATTTTATTACATAATGAATGGATCCCGGTTAATCAGCTCCCGGAAAATCGAGAGTCTACTGTATTTGGGGGCCTGAAGCTCATGTTCGTAGGAATAAACCGTCTCCATGACGTGTTAAGGGGGCTTCTTTTTAAGTGGTGGCTCTGAAACCTACGCTTATTAGCTTCACGGTAGATCCACTAATATCGACTGAACACCAAACATACTAATATGATCCGCTGTTATCAATCGGCCGAGCCTGACCTGAGCAAAACAAATAAAACCAAATGTTCAATAGTCTTGTACAGTACATGAATCGGTACAGCACCGGTTTCTCTTCTTGTATCTTTGCAATTCAATTTTTTCGACTTTATTGTATCTCGATTAGCATTAAATGTATTAATGATTTTGTCTAATAATCCTATTGGGATTTCAATAAATAATTCAGTTCTAAGTGCAGTTTAAACTTACTTAAGAAGTTAGATAAGCAACGATCTGATAATTAACTCAACAGAAACCTCGGAACCCCATTTAATTTGTTCTTCACAAATATAGGAGACTTCTCTGCCCCTACCCCTGTTCCCTCTTTTACATGTATTTACTATTGTTCCAAATTTTACCCCAGAGAAATGAATAAGATAATACAAACAGATGCCATTAAATTCCAAAGACTAATTAAATTTTACTTTATAAATTGAAATCGTTTATGAATTCAGGACAGAATAAACTACAACTGCATAGTGGTCCATAATAGGTCCCTATATTGAAATGAATTTTTTTTTAATAATCTAAGCATTAACAGCAGCAAAGCCTACATTCAATAATAATATGTTGTTGTATGGCAATTTTACCTATCAATCTTGATAAAATTTGGAATATACTTCACATTTTGAGATTTGGAGAAACGCATTTCGCCTACTTATGTTCGTATATTTAGCTTGCAGATATTCACATGAGTAACAGAATCGAAGGGGAGATAGATTTAGCTAGAAAAGCTTGTCTTTTGTGGAAATAATCGAATATTTATTAGTTTTGTGCATGAAGGATTTGCTGGATCGCTTTTATTTTGTATTTTTATCCGTGTTTTGTATATTATAAAATTAAAGGTTTTATTTATGTTGTTTTGAATATGGACTTTAGTGAAAAATCTAGTACTAGGGATTATCAAGTCCGTTGCGAATGAAATTGCAACACAGCTAGCTTACAGTAGCTGACGGGGATTAACTTGAATGAAAAGGGGTGGATGAAATTCCCATCGGTCCTCGTCATCATTACGCTGTATTAAAAAATCGTTCCATTTTTTCGCGCCCCCCAAAAAAATTCTGGAATAGTGATGATAGTCATCATATTATCCACAACATTCTATATAAATATCTATATATTTCAAACAGATCCAGTGCGATGTTTCAACAAATCATTTCACTTGAAATTGACGACTGTCATTGTTTTGCTTGCCAAGTTTGAAAGGATTTTTTTGTTATTACTGTTATCGGACTTGAATTTCGATTTATAAAGACCAAGGCATACGACAAGGTTTAATCGTGATTAAACAAATTACAGATTACGTGTAAACAGTATTAATATTAACTAATATAGGTGACATACCTTGTGTGAGCGGTAATCGCGATTAACTCGGTCGTATGTTTTGGAATAGGAATGCTTGCTTATTTGATATATGCTGAATAGGTACATAATACTAATTGTAAGGCAGACAACAGAAATTTTATTGTGCTGGAATGGTATTGAGTTTCTTTAATATAATATAAAATAGGATTTTAGAATAATAATAAAAAACAGACATGACATTTTTCTTTTCATGAAGCTATACTTATAAGACCTGTATAACAGACTATTGTTGTTGGAAGTATTAAAGCGTAGAGAACATGAATATATACCTGGTCCAAGATTACAACGGTATTGTACAAATCCAGCAATCAAAACTCCTGCAAATAATGAAAGAATGATTTTTCCACTGTTTAATATTTCGTCTTTGAACATACAAGCTTTACTATACAACCAAGAGGACATCTTTTATTGTAACGTATTTTTATTATTCACTGTATTTGCTAAATCTCCAATTAAACTGTGTTAGTTGGGGAAAATAATGAAACCATTGATATTATGTTTCAATCAACCTGTAATTGCTGGAAAATAATGAACACACTACTTTGAGGTATAATCCTAAAAAGTTACTCTGATAATTTCAAGAAATAATCGATTTTATTCCTGAAGAATTTCTTAGGAAATATGTTTTCGTTTAATCAAACATCTTGTATTCAACACTATCTGAAAATCTCGGGTGTTAGCGTCTACATCCTTTCGATTAGATTTTGCTATCAGTTCATGCTGGTAATCTGGTACATCAGCCACTGGAGATCGGTCGGTTGTTACGCTTTTTACTATATTGATTCATGTTGAATGGGTTGGAGTCGATCCATCATCACCCAATCTGTAAACCTTTAGATACTATAAGCCAGTCAAGCTGTGTTTCAGTTTTGCTTGTTTTAAACTACATCGTTGCACCGTCATCATGATCCTAGAAGACTGATCCCAGTTTGGATTGCTGATTGCATCTCTTCGTCCTTAGTAAGGATATTCCGGTGTCGTCCTTAGTCCTTGCCCTGCGCCGCTATAGGGGTGGGGGCTTGTCCCGGGCGCAGCCGTTTATCCCACAGTCTCTAGCGCGCTCTCGCGGCAGCCGCCTCTCTCTGTGTGTGTTTGAATCCCTGGAAAAATTTGTTAACCAACATCGATGCCGTATTCGCCGCGATGTTATCCGCCACTGGCTGTGATTGATGACATGAGGTTTAGACATATTTAGTGACAACGTCGTTGTTATCTTTCACAGCATTGATTAAAAGCAATTATGCTAGTCACAACTGGCGTGGACGAATTTCGAGGGAAATTTTAAAACAAATTATCGTTATCAAGTGTTGAGTGAATGTGTGCTAATTAAGACATGTTCAGAATTATGTATACCATTTTAAAGGATACAGCCTTGCCCGACACACCCATTGATACTTCTTAAGGAATTCGCTTAGAAAAATGTAATTTTCAATGCATGTGATAGATGTTGTTGCAAACATTGAGCAGTTCATTTAACCGGAACCCGGCATGATGTAGTAGAACGAGTTTTTTTTCCCCAGCTTTCACATATAAGCAATAAAACTATCACACACATAGATATAGAGCGTCAGCCTTCATAATAATTAAATGTTGTCAAGCCTCAACACCAAATCGTCAACAAAAAAATAATTACCCGGAAGAGATGAGCCGACAGTTATGTCAATACAATCACACAAAAACGATATTCTTCTAATGAAAACTAGCTGAATCGACTGTTCTCACAAATAATTGGCCAAAAAAAGAAAAAAATTAATAGACTCTCTTGAGACGATCGATCAAACCGCCTTCCAATTAAAGAGGTGTTGTTGGTTTTCCAGATGGAATATTATTAAAATTTTCAATATAAACATTTTTAATTTTCTCAATTATTGAAGGATTTTCCTCTAATGATCATCGGAGTTTATACAATTCTCACGAACAAAGAAAATCAATTGAATTTCGTAAGATTCATTTCAAACAATACCCAGATATCAGATCTCTTCGACAACTACACTTACTGATTTAAACCGGAATTGCTTCAATTGGAGCTTGGAATTGAACTACTTGTTACTCTCTTTTATTAGAGAGCATTATTACCACAAAAAAAATCGAATACCTGTCAGGAATTTAGAACAGTAATTATAATAAGCACAGTATCATTTTCAGCTTTAATCAAAAAGTGGCTGTAATAAATCAAATTTTATATTTAAATACCCTTTTCAAAATTTTCATTTCAACTGTGGTAACAATTAATCAATTAATTCTGCTCATATTTAAATAAAATTATACGGGTTTTCTGGAGAATTTTACTTATTATGTAAATGTAAGATATTGTTGTTCATCTCTCTATTTTAGCTTGCTCGTTATTATAAATTTGAATTGGACGCGGACGAGGTAGTAACAACATTAATCATAATTGTTTACATACACCGTGATGCTTTTGGTAAAAACCAGACCTGGTTCATGATTTATGAATGGTGCAATTCATTTATAACACGCTAGCAGAATTTTAATCGTTCAAGTATTGAATGTGTGATTGTAATTTTTCAGGAAAAAAATATCATTATTATTGTAGTACATGCCGCTGCTGGTTTCATTTCCATCACTGTCATAAAATACAACTAACTGCGTCATTTTTAAATTGTCATCATTTACAAGTAACAACAGCAACAGTAAAGTACATTCACGTGAAGGAAATATATTTACGGTTTGAAAATAATCAGGGCTACAAACCTTAAAAAAGAGAAAAATGTGAGAATCTCGTTTTTTTGTGGTCTTGTTTTGCGGAACATAGCAATAATCGCGGAAAAGACGATGATGTTTCGTTTTCGTTCCATATAACCGATTCCAATCGTTTTGTTTACTGGAAAACATTCTATTTTAAGTCAGTATCTGAATATGATTATATCGTACGTTCGTCGATAGGCAAATCTAGAACTAACTTGACGAAATTTTTTGAACTCTTGAAAGATAAAAAGAAATAAAGGTCACTTATCAATACATTTTAAGTTTGTATTCAATTCTGCTGAAAGAGGATGCTGTTAAGTTATTAATTTCACACACGGAAAGCAAGGAATGACAACAAAACCAAAATGTAGACAGCCATTTTGCTTGAAAGTAAATTATTCTAGTTTTATTTCGTAAGTACTACGGAAACAGAGCGGGTTCTTATAACGTATATGGCAAACGTTTTACTGAAGTACTAGAGTATTAAAAGTCATAAGAATATTGAAGACAGTGTAACTTAGAAATATAAAAGGGATACGGGACTGAACAAATAGTCTAGGATAGGTTTTAAATAGATAACAATCTTTTTATGCTTAAAATCCTAATAAAACTGTATGAGGACAGAGTACGTTTACAAAGTTACAAATACAGAGGTGTTAAAAGGTTTCCATATAATCCTAGAATTTCATAAAATAGATATGACATAGACTATTTGCATGTTTTTCCTTGAAAAAAGGTTAAATTCTTTAATTTGGTGCCTGTGACCTCTCACGTTCAAATATGAATCGCTATAACGGATGAAATTAGACCCTTTTTCCCCACTTTTCAGGCTATTAGTTTAGCTTTTGTACAATTAACTAGAGTTAAATAACCCTAACAGGTAATGTATCATCAAGCAAAAAGGGTCGGTTCTTATTATATACGTACACTATACATATAATATAACTGCATGATAATCAATTCATAATGTAGGAAAATTGTGACCACTATATCGTAGATTGTAACAAAACCAGATAATAACATTTTGAATTAACAAATTATTGGATAAAAGATTGACATAAACTAGTAATTATACCAATGTCGAATTTCAATTACCTATCATGAATATAAATGGAACACTTGATATACCACTATAATCCGTATTGAAAATCACGTGTATTATATTATAAATTACTTTATGACGTGTAATTTATAATTATCAATGTTGCCTGATTGAATATCTTTAGAATATAAGTCTTTGTTATAATCAACAATAGATTTTTAGGGGCTATTGGGTTAAGGATGAAGAATCTGTTCAGTTGAGTTGAAGGTTTATAGTGGAATTTATGTGGGTAAAGTAGAGAAATTCCCCAAAAAGGCAAATGAAAATGAAGGATATGAAGGAGTGATAAATGATCTAAAACTTGAAAAATTGTACAACAGAAACTATAAAATTGATTGAGAGAGATGGAGTGAGAAAGACGAACAAAGATAAAATAGGAGAAGACGAAGAACCTTCGTCAAATTGTGTGAAATTGGTAGCAAAGATTCCTTGTTTGCATTCGATTTTCTTTTACAACACAGACTTTGCACCTTTTTTCCGCATCGTTCAAATTCTATTCAATTCCGCTTATGTCAATTTCAAATAGGATTAATGTTTGACACTTTTTCTACTTAATTGTAGTAACGATTTATATGTATAAAATATGTGGAAATATAATGAGAGAATTTAAAATACTCGTCAAAACTCTGTCTTGTACTTTCAGCTGCATCAATACGTATTGCACACCAAGTTTCTAAAGAGAATCCATTAACTTGCAAATGTACATAAATTGATTTTCTGATCAACGTAAATTTCTATTTCCTTTCCTTTAATTGAGAATTTCCTTTCTTTTAGTAGAGATCGTCGTTCGTATCGTGAAGTAATATCGCCGTCAATCGTTGCCCAAATTGTGTCTCGTCTCTCGTTAAAATGATTTTTGAACGAAAATATTGCACTGGAATAATTTTACCGGTTGAAAAGCATTTTGATACTTTGTTCAATTTTAATTACTTAAATTGAAATATAGAAGAGCAATAAGGCCTATTCGTCAATCGAATTTGATAAAAACCAGCTAAATAATAAAAGTAGCAAGGCTTAAAATCATCTTTAGAAAGGTCCTGCGCTTTCTATTATAGATCAGTAAAGATGTGCAAGTATAACGTTCGCCCGGCGCCTCCACCAAAATAGACTCTTCAAACACATTTAATCAGAATTCTGCATCTACTGTTTGGACTTAGACCAGGGGTTCTCAAAGGTTTTTCAGATGGACGCTAAAACAGTCACAAGACTTGGTTGATGGCCACACGATTCCTTTTTATCAACATATCTCGTATATTTATCGAATCACCAGTATGTTCGATGAACATCTGTGGGTAGAATTTTGCTTTTTTCACCTTTTTGACCTTTGATGCTGAAATTCATTGAATAAAGATTCTTTCTATTTATGAAAGTTGTCTGCTAGTCGCACAGGAACGTCTCAGTGGCCGCACTTGAAGACCCCTGATCTAGAGATATGTGGGCAGCTTTGTGTTTAAATTAGTTTGAAATGTCATCTCTTGTAAAGGTATACCTACATAATGTTTATACGCCCAAGCAACTTTAATTTGAGAAAATGCCTAAAACACTGTCACTAGATTGAACTCTGCTCTCGTGGAACGAAAACTATGACTCTTATCAGAAGATTTCGAAATGTTTAAATTTTTTCTGAAATACAAGAACGTACAGAGAATAATCCTTCAACTGTAAATCTGCTTTTTTATATATAAATCTGATACTGTATGTTCCAACGTTAATTGTTTGTGATTTTTTGTCTACATTACCCTCAAAGCAGCGCTAGGCTCATAATAAATGGAGAACAATCAAACAAGTGCTTCAATTGAAATCGGACGTTTATTTTCAGTAGAAACTGTTTCGAGTTCGAATAGGTAAAATCTGTTTGAGTTAATTTTCTTTATATTTGGTTACCTCCGTAAAGTCATTATTATAGTAAACGTAATTAAAAGACAATTAACTTAGTTACTAATTGTAAGATGAATGAACGGTTACAATGAGTACGTTACCAGCAACATGAGGACTCAGACAGTCTTCAAAACGTCTGTTTAATTTGTTATGTTTCTGGGATTTAAGGGATTTATGGACTGTAGTCAAAATTACTTTTAAATTACTCAAGTTGAGTTTTTTTTTAAGTACGACCACTCTGTATAGTAACTGCGCCTGCACATTGACTGATTACTTAGTCCATCGGTTTCTCATACTGCCGGAAACTAATACATCTATTTATTACTTTTGACTTCCTTTGTCGGACTCAACATAGATAACATATTCTTACTAGTTTGGAACCACAATATTTTAATTTGAAAACGACTAAATTTAATACTGAACATTATACGGAATATTCGAAGTAAATCAAAATTTTCAATGTACAATGAATTAATAATTATATATTTTAAACACAGATTCCTCTAAATAGCTTGTTTGCAGAATTTCCATGTTTGGTATTCATTGTGTTTTCGTTAAAGACAAATGTTAGACGATTGCCATCATATATTCATAATATTTCTTCAATTTCCATATAAATTGTTCCATCTTTCCAACCAATAGATTTTTTCTGTTATTTTTGTTTTATGTTAATTCCATCCACTTTTTTTGTATTCCAACAAATTAGTCTGTTCTAATATATTTTATCAGTTTCAATGGAACTCCATTAAGTATTAGTCACCATACGAACAGGATGTAAGATTCGGTTGTATTTTTGTTCACTTCACTTTCTTGTTTGATGTAAATCGATTATGACAGTCATCGATTTTTATTGTTATTTGTAAAGTTAGGTTTGAATTTCAATGAGGTTGGAATGCGAATGATGCCGGAAAACTTAGACTATTATTATACTTCACTGGTTATTGCACAATTAGGTTCCTCTGTCTACAAAACGAAATACAAACTGTATAGCAGTAGTAGTTCTAATGTTATTATTAATCGAGTACCCATACAATTTTAATAATTTCTCTCAATTGATTTGTTTCGTGTTGATTTATTCCATTCAGTTTTGTTGTTCTAAAACAAACTTATTTATAAATCTGTTAGGATTATAGAAAAGGTGTGTAAAGTAAATTGAATTGGGATTTTCTCCAGAAAACTTTTCAGGAACGACAAATTTTTGTTTAAGTTTCTCTAGTTCTGTCCGTGTCCAGAGATTTGTTAGATTTTCTCATAGTAAAAGTATATTAAGAACTGTAACTAATTAAGGTAGCCTTTTTATATCAAAAATACCGTTGTATGAATCGATAACAGCTCACTTGGTCCTAAATCATGATTTTGTCGGGTGTGAAGATGTGCTCGGCAATTTTCCTATGTGTGTAATAAAATATGTGTCAACTTGTAAAATGAATTGTGAACTGTTGCCATTTATTTTGATAATGTCCATAAGTAAATGTAACGTACGAGATCCGATGCACAAAACTCTACAATTTAAATTCAGCTAGGCTGCAATTTCCTTAACATTTAAACATGAAATGGTTCAATTTATGATAAATTAACACGTTTTCAAATCTAGTCAATTTTCACAAATCATTCTGATTGTTAGTTTAATATATTCGCTTTACTGTTCTTTTACGGAAAACTTTTGTTTTAGAGATAGTAGTTTGGAAATTTTGGTACTTGGCAGAACACCATTGCTGGCGTTTGGAAGGATATAAATAATAAAAATCGAACTCTGTACTGAATCGTATGAAAATTTCAGCAATATTTCATTGTACTTGTAGTTATGCTGTTATATGGATAGCGTGCAATAGAAGTGGTCACGAGAGAAACGACCAACCGTGATTGAAAGGCCGATTTATGAATGTCATGCAGATGATTATTATTTTCACATAATTATTCTCGAATTATTTAGTCATTTGTGTGTTAAAGACTGAACACAATCTCATGTTTTGCAGAGATTTCAGATATTCGATTTCAAAGTGTTAATTTTGAACTGAGAGATATCGACTTTTCTAGTATTTAGAAGAATTAACAGAATTTTGACGATCTTTTCGAGTTGTGATAAAACCATTGACTGATGGAAAACATGTAAAAAGTGAATCATTTAAACCTCAAACAAACACCAGACTAAAGAATATAATTAGTGAACTTTTCCTTTTTGACACATTTTGTTAATTACAGAAAGTTTTAATCACACTTAAGGGTTTCTTTCTAAGCACATTTCACTAGAATTGATAAAACATATATTGAACTTAATCAAGAACATTTTGCGTTGCATGAAACGAAAACCTAAAATAATGTGTATTACATGTTAAGGCAAAGCCATGTGTATAGTAGCTCTTAGGGTGAATGTTATTATTGCAAGTTATTAAATTCCCAAATTCTGTAAGCCCACTGAGACGCAGTCTCGCTACATAAATTATATTGGAGATGTGTATAAAATGAACAAGAAAAAAGAGAATAAAGTAAAACGTAAAGAAACGTTGAAAGAACGAATAATATCGAATGTTTCTATATATGTGCATTAGGTAAACTAAAAAATATGCTGTTATGTTACTTCTATTTTCCGGATTACAGTACACTACACCATTCAAAATGTATAAACGTTCAAGAAATTGGAAATAATCATGAAATACTGACTGTAAGAAAAGCAATTTGGCTTATATCTTAAAATAGGTTTCAGTCGTAATTTTTCAAGCATTATTTTTAAAGTCTATTCTTTAAATAGTTATTACTTTCGTTGAAATTTGCAGCTGTAATTGTAAGCTAAACAAAATGAAAGATGTATCACATTTTTCTTCATCATTAATAATAATGTCACAGGTCTAACTAGTCATCAATCACACAACGAAACAAAGCAATGCATTTTTGTTGTACTCTGTCGACAATAGTATTTTGTTAAAATCTAAAAGAAGAAAAGACGTCTTTTACAATTAATGGAATTAAATTTGAAATAATTTTTATTTCTATCTTGATCGCTTTTTCATCAGTCTCTCATCCTTTTCCGGTTTATGAGTGATATCCTTAAAACGTCTAATATTAAATTTCAATTTTATCTTTCTTCACATAAAACCTTTACATCCTTTGCATCTGCATACATATCAAAGTGGTTACACAGTTTTACGACTTTTGGTGTTACCATGCAGAAAGGTTTCTTGTGCTTGGGAGAGGATTAACTGTTACAGTCGAGAAGGCTTTGAGCTAAAGTTGAATTTTATTTATTATCACCTCAATAATGTCTTTTATCGTTTGTGAAAATATGACAATTTATTACTTTATCAGTAGTAGAACCTATATTTCCCTTCATTAATTTAATTCTAATTTTCTATCATTAGATAATTTTTTTAAATGACTAATTATTTTTGATTGACCTATATTTCTGTTGGGTCTACATTGAATATAGTAAGTAGTGGGAAATATTTTATGATGTTAGAAAATGGAATAACAAAGCTAAGTTGTTATTGATGGATGTATTTCAAAGCTTGTTGAAATATAATCGAATCGCTAGGTCAAAGGACTGAAACAATAAAATATAGAATAGTTCGATCCCTGACTTGGTGTTCTTTCTGTACCTTATTCACAAGTCTTATCGATTGCCATTTGTCCGTTTCCACACATATTTTATATTATTGCCATAAATCACAAATATGTACGTGTATACCTACCTAGTTATGTACGTGTGTGGAAATACACAAACATGTAGGTGTTTTATAGTCACATGCTGGAAAGTATGTTACTTATCTATGTAGAAAATTTTGAATATTTTTAAACGTACTACCATTTTTATTGTGTTAACAGGTCTTATTGTTTGTTATTCGACTGCTTTTTTACAACCTATTGAATTAAATTCTCTTTATCAGATATGGTTCAATATTCTTTATATAAATGCCTTTTGTACGGTTTTAGAAATAATTATTACGCCTACACGACGTCTTGAAGACCTATTTACTAATTTTGTTTGTGGTTGACTTCTTATTTTTTTTATTTCCATTTGGTGTTCTTTTACTGGAAATTTCTATATTTATTTATTTTTCTGAATTTATTACTCTGCGGTGTTTTCAATTGATGAATTCTCATATTTATAAAGGACAATCCCGGGGTTACATAGAATCGGCCCATTTTGGAAAAAATCGTCTTATGCGACAATGAGCATGCGGAAAATGTTCAGGAAACCGAGTCATTTCGAAATGTGCCTTAGCTCTACTTTATGGCATATTTTGACCCAATTTGGTACAAAGATACAACTTTTTAAATCATCGAAGATTTTTTATGGACTATCAGTGGTTTGAATTTTGTAACAGATTTCAATTACACGGTGTGTTAAATAAACTTTGGTAGAGTTTTTTAATTCACAATTCACTGAAGTAATATGCAGTATAATTTTTTTTTGTTTATAAAAATTACATTTGCAGAGCTAATGTACTAAATGTGTTGGATTCAATTAAACTAATTGAGCGCAAATACCGAAACCGTCACTAATGTGATAAATAATTGCGATTAAGCTAGAGCTCGGCTATGTAAATTTTGTTTTAAACGTAAACAAATCATTACAGGATATATGTGTTTGTCTATGAATAACAATTCGGATATCAAAGCATTTCCGAGATGGTGACAAATGAAGATTTTTATCTAAATGTTCGGAATTTTTCTGGTTTTACTATTGGAAGGTTCAAATAAAATAATTTTTATTAAGTTTAATTTTTGGTAATACTGTGGTCAAATTGCTTTTGTAAAATATCTTAATTGGAAAAATGTGGTATGTTTTATATTTGTTAGGTATTTGTTTCCCTTAATTGTTAGCGTTGTTAATTTTAGTCTTCCAAACAAGCGACTAAATTTGTCACGAAACGTTGACGACAATTATCACAAATATATAGTTACTTATTTATGATTTGTCCTCCCACCTGCGAATTATTAATAACAATATTCCCACTGCCTGTCAACTTATCGCCAATTTTTCTCAACCTATTCCGAAAAATTATTAATTTGACAGGCACGAGAGAGAGATATTTTGGTAGATTATTTTCCGAAAAAAAACATTGCTTCAAAAAAATTTATCAAATGTAACGTACAATCCAAGGAGAAAATGATCTATCACGTTTTTTTGGATATGATTTCCAATGTCATTGTCAATCAAATCTCTAAAATCGTAAATCTCTCTACAAAAAAGGTTTATCCGTACTTTTGTAATTACTGAACCAATTGCAATGAAATTTTATATTTACCTTCAGGACACATCCAGGAACAAATTTCACTTGCGTTATTTTTGATATCTAGTACTGTTATTCTTAAAAAGGACCTTCCGTCCTGAGCAAGGAGCACGCTTATCTCGATGTAAGCTCTACATCGTCTCTGTTTTGCAACAGAAATATTGCAATATTATACAATTTGATCTAGAAAATTTAAAGTCAAGTGAATAAGGAACGTATGTCGATAGTTATTTGTTACTAATCTGCAGTGATGCCAGACGTACCCGGGGTGTTTGTAGCATCGTTTCACTGTATTTTCATGTGCGTGATCCGTTGTGGCATTTTTTGGGGGTACGTTTGAAGGTACAGAGCTTGACCATAAATTTTGTAGATCATCCTGTATATATTATTCAATTCTCTTCAAAAATCGCACACAATTCGTGGGCGGCGTCAAGTCCAAATCGAAATACAAAAATCTTTGATTAGCGATAGAGATCATGTACAAGTGGTGATTGACTAAAATTGGACATATGAATAGAGATCTGTTGTAGAATGCGGAACTGACACTGAAGTCAAGCGTCAATTTGACAGATAATTTTATTGATTCGCTTTTTCGAGGGAAATAGTCTTTATTGTTTGAAATTTGTGTATCACTAGGGTGCAGTTAATTTGCTACTTGTCCGACATACTTTTCTATTTGTCTCACCTATGTTTTTCAATAAATAAATAATGATTGCTCTATGTATGACCATTGATTAATCTTTAATGCAAAATACCAGAAACTCGTAATTACTGCATGCCTATATAGACACTATTTACTCGTGTACCTATAGGATGTAAATATCTGCGATCAAAATCAAAAAATACCTTCTAATCATGTCTAATGGTGCATGTGTTATTTGTTTAAAAATCGATTCATTGCTTCCAGCTGCAATATTAAATAATTTCCCAGTCATTCATTATTAAGTAATTACCCTCTGTATGTGTTGATATAAACGATTTTACCTGAAACATAAAACATTCATATTTGTTATGCACAATTACCGTAATTCATACGGTCTGTAAGTTATAATGAGTCCTATGATAGAAAACATTTCGGTGGGCTTTCATGTTTCAGCATAATGTTCTGAAAGGTTGACACAAATGTTGCTGATGCATTTGTCATTGTTTAAAAATGAACCAACAAAAAAAGTGTCATTTCAAAAAAATATTCATAAAAAATGGAAAATAAAAGAACACACAACCTGAAAATACAACAACAAAAAAAACACGCTTGAATCCAACAATGTCAGAAATGTAAAACAAAACAGTTGTACGTGAAATTGTTAAAAATGTTTCACTTTTATGGTACTTTATATACACACTAAATGCTTGTTTGTTTTCCGTGTTTTGTATTATAATACAATGCCTAAGAGTCGTCGTCGTTGTTTTTTTTTATAATGAGTAAGAAATGTTAATGGTTGACTTTATATCCACAATCACGGAAAACTTAGGAATTGTTATCTCAGGTGTTATTGTAGTATTCGTCTGATTACAAAAGTAATTGTATTGCAAAGTGAAAAATATCTAAAAAGAGACGGTGGCCATTTGTTCTGTGTTTGAGATTTATATACGACTATAAAAGCACTTATCCAAGAATGAATCTTAATGGTTGTTCTCATGCGGTTTTTACTTTTTATTACTTTTTTTCCTTTTTTCAGATACTGTGACGATTAAGAAATCACTGCAACATGCCCACAACGAATACTACGTGGGACGGTCTGCTCGTATTGCTGATATTGTCTTCATTAAAATTGCAAGGTAAGTCTAGATTTATTATTATCAATATTTTCTTATGTCAAATAGCATAATTGTACTGATCACGACGTCGTACGCTCTGAATAATTTCATAACGAAGCAACTGTGTTCTGTGTTTCGCTTTCGACGAAGCAATTATTCCATAATTGGAACTAAGGAGAAATTTTATGGTATATCTTCAATTAATCAATTACATTCAATTCTCAATTTACTCGGGTATTTGATAGGTAATGTAAATATAAATTCAAAATTGTGCAACCCTCAGTTATCCATTTTAATATCACAATGCCTGCTAGAGTGACGAAGATTCCTGCAAGTGCACAAGAGCATCAATAATTTGCTATTTATCAGGAATGAGACATATGTTGGCAAAGTGTTTGTATCGTGTAAAGCGAAGTGTCGCATTTTCCCAACCGTGGTAAACCGAGATCGTGCAATTTAGGTACCATAGAAATCGAAAGATGAGTGTACTTACTATCTCATTGATTTATTCATGAGATAAATGGTTAACCTGTACATGTACCAGTAATTGAGAAAAAAAGTCCTTTAAAAAATTGTTGTGCTGGTATAGTGATTATGTAATAACTATGAAACTTTGTTTTGGGTACATTGTAGTTAATAGGCGACTTTGGTCAATAGTCGAAATGTATACCTACACACAAGACGATATAGACGTTTCATTGTGCCGTAAATTTGTCTAAGGGTCCAAGGGGTGATTTTTCTCTTCTAACTTCTCTTTTTGTACCAAAAACGAGACAAAAGATAATTACCTCAAGATTTCTAGAACAAGAGGTTATATCTGCCTCTTTATTTGACACGAGAGAAGTTGGGAGAGAAAATTCTCTCCATGTATTCGCATCCTCAGGGGTTTCGGGACTAGAAGCTTCTTTTTAAGTTGTCATAACACGTTGAAAATGCCATTTTATTGGTAAATTTCGGTCACTGATCAAACTCACTTATTGAGAACAAGAGATGAACTATAATTTGTATAATCTGAAGCCTTAGGGAACTTGTAAATTCTTAATAATGTTGATTTTACCTGGTGTGCAAATAAATAGAAAAGTTTCATTAAAGTTACTACTTTACTATGATATAATTACTTGTTTACAAATTACTTCTTATAAACTCAAGTATTTGAGATATGGTTAAAACATGCTAATAATAAAATATTTACTTAACAAGTATGAAGCTTTTGTTAAAACGAATTAATTAAATACAAGCTTATTGTAGACAATTTTAACTAAAATTTAATATCTCTATATTATGTCTGCATAACAAATACATATAAACATTAGAATTTCAGTTATTATTAGGTGTACCTCTGTTTTGTGAAATTAAATCCGACAAAATGAAATTCAGTCTTGTTCGTTTTAACATTACGAGGTTACAAGTATATTGTAATCAAATCCATGTTTACTCAAAATATGGTAAATCTGATCTTTAGATGTTTTGTATTTATTATTATTATTATTTTGAATTGTAGAAAAATCTATATTAACATCATCAACAATAGAAACGAAAGCGCTACCACTCTTATATAAAATTTTCATTTCCTTTCTGGTTATAATACCGTGTTCTCGTTATATTAAATAGAGCGTCGCTTATGGTAGAGTCCTGTTCCTATACCGTTGTTAATTCATCAAAAATATATTTGATGGTTAATGCCGCTTTTGTTGTTTGCTTTTCAAAGGTCAACACCCCAGTTCTCCCCTTGCATGCGTGTATGTCTGTATACAAAATTGCTAGCGAATTAGGTTTAGCTTCAACGTAATTTTAATTAAATCCATGGTTATATGGTGGTTTGAGCTTATTACATTGCCGTTGGACTCTCCCTATCATCAGCATTGCAGCTTTACTGTCGTATTCTAACAACAACTAACCTTATATCTTCGTTTTTTTGCTCAAAACTTTGGTTTTTTCATCCTTTTTTTCCCGAAAATTTAATTTGCTTTAATTGGAAATGACGAGAAATTTGAATGATCCGATTATACGTAACTGATAAGCAAGAATTTAAGCATTCAATTTGTGCAGAATTTGAACCAAATTCACTAGAAGAGATTTTTCTAAAGTCAGCGTAAAATTATGTACGCTTATATAGAATACAAATAAGGTTTAGATTGGATTATACAACCAAAAGCCATTACTTTCTAGCTATATTTATTTGGTGCATAGCTCAATATAAGTTATCGGGCTCGTCTTATCAACTTCCTTTTCCTCAGTTTTTCTTTCTCGTGTATATTTGAAATTTTTCCATGAATAAATATCCTGATTAATTGGTTTGTCGGTAATTTATGGAAATTAGCGCCGCTATTTCATACTGTCTGCCGCAACGCTCAAGGGGAATAAAATTTGCACGACAATTTTTTTTCCGTTGGTAAATGTGTGAAAATTTATATCAATTGAATTTCATCTGTCGCTCTCTCTATCTCTCTCTCTTTCTCCCATTTAATTTAAATCAAATTTCACAACTTTATACAGTAGACCCCTTAATGAGAGACTTTTATTAGATTCCCTGTCGAATGGTGACGTTTTGCGAAATTATCATAAAAAGAATGGTTCTAATCATAATTTTGACAGTTGTGTTTGGTGAAAATTTAGTTGAAGCGTTCACTTAGAACCAAACACATTTCCTGGAACTGTTCCGTAAAGGGACAAAATCTCAACACTATGCCATTAAATATCTAAGCGAAAGACGGAGAGAAATTTTCCTTCAGCCTATACCTATTTCTAACATTGATTCTGAAATGAAAAAAACACGTAATACTAAATGTGTCGTCTTTTTTATTACTGAATAGAAAGAAAATTTACTAAAAATTGCCAAATACCGGCGGGAATAATTGCATTTCCTCGTTTTTCTGGAAAATATCTGTTTTCTACTCTATTTTAGATAGGCTATTTCAATTAAAATTTCGTTCTTTCACTGTGAGAAATTCGTTCTCAAAGGATTGGATATGATGTTGAAACGACTTCAAAAGCTTGTGAAGTTAGCATTGAATATATAGAGCTACGTTATGTTTTAACAAGAGTTAATGATTTTACTCCAATCAATTATAAATATATGCAGAAATTTTATAAAAAGATACGATAAAACGGTATCTAGTACGATGGGGAATTATTAGCACTCCTGCAATAGGTATTCGCATTGGTTCAGACAGCAATAATTTAACGAGATTGTTCTAAAACAAATCCCACTTCAATCGGGCTATATCCATCAGAACATGTTCTCGTTGTAACCCGTTTCTGTGGTTATCATATTACGCTACAAAAGTTTCAATATGGACGAATTCAGGTTGTAATGTATAGAAGAAAAAAAAACATTCATGCTGTTATCGTAATTTAGAAAATGATTGCAACAGAAATCATGAAATCATTGTCGTGTCAATGATTTTGTCAAAGCAATGATGAAATACTATACTAGTCAAATTTGGC
>JAZBHA010000016.1:87521-106968 GCA_037464855.1 Iselma pallidipennis
GCCCCTGGTACCTATATGTATGTATGTATTGGGAGGAAGCCAAATCTGATTTGGTTTAGTGCACAAAGGGGTTTCGTTTCTTTGCATAGAAAGAAAGATTTCAGACTCTCTATTTTGAGCTTCTTTTATACTGTTTGTTTGATTGCGGTATATGAAAAAAGGAATATACTTTTGCTGTAACAATTTTCAGAATGGTATCAGGTGGGATGATTGTGATGATTATGCGTGATTAGTAGAATTTTTAAGCGTGAGATACAAATTTCTAATTTCTTTTTAAATAAAAGAAAGATGTAGTACAGTACTTTTCTATATTTAAAATCAATTCAGTGTAAATTGGCATTTAGTTGAAGGCAATGTGTTCGCATTTAAGTCCGTGGTAATTTAAAGGCGGTGTGGGAAATTAAGAATAATAGAAACTGGATGCCGGGAGCAAGTACAAAGTGCTCTGTAAAGAATCTAAATAGCTAGCAGGCAAGATGAATAGCGCGGAAAATCACTACACTGGTCGCCTTTACGAGATACAATAAATTCAGAATCGGGATTTGATCACGGACGTAAGTCCATGGGGTAAGGGCTTGTCGCGATGAAATGGTGTGGACGAGACCGCACCACAACGCACAACTATTTTGGATGGATGTCTTTTCTTGTATACAGCATAGAAAATGCCAAGCAAATTGTAATGGGATGTAATGAGACGTACATTCAAGCCATCCCCAGTTTGAAAAACGAATGGAGAAACAACGTTTACTTGTGGCAAATGTGGGTCTCCAAAGGGTAGCAACGGATAAAATTAGTTTTGAAATTTTCCGTATAAACCACACAGTGTTGGGGTTTTCTGTGGCATGTAAATATCTTTTTCACCATTTAGCATCATTTTCATTAATTTCCTGAATAGCTGGTAACAACGTTGAAAATAATCTGTTGGTTATTATTTCGTTTTCTTACCATTAAATAGTTTAAATTCCTTACTTGATAGAAAACTAATTTGGTTGTCTTCGTGTTAAAAGATTTGCGATAAACTACAGCTGGCTGCCATTGCAGATTACGGTTTAATGTTTAAATTCCAAACTATTGAAATAAAAAGACAAAGTAATTCATACATGACTACCCTTGTATTACCTAAATGTAAGTACATACTTCTCCAATGTATACACAGTAAATCAAACAACGTGAAAGCCTGTTACTTATAATTTTTATAGACCTACATTGTAAGAGGTTGTTTATGCGAAGTTTCTTTCTATAGAGTTTGAAAATACGTGATCGTGCACAAATACGTGTAATTAAACGATAATTTCTTACTTGCGGATCCGTGAAAGTAGTGTGGACTGAATAATGCATTTGTGCCGGTATGGTCAGACAACAGTGTGGTCGTGAAGAGTACGAGAGATATTAGCAAGTAGATCTAACAGAACGTCCCACAGTTCAAGAAGCATTTGTCACACAGATACAGATACGTGCAATAGGTTTGGAGACGGTGCATGTTATCTCGTTTAAAATCCATTACACTACCGTTAACAAATTGTAGTAACCGTGCTTCACTACAAGAATCATTATTATATAACGATTTCCCTCTTATCGTAATAGTAGCTTATGGTGACTGCTTTAATTTTTTGTTCCCATTTGCTAGTATTAACAATTACAATAATTGCATGCGTTAGAATTTCGTTTTCGTCGACATTTTACTGACATCAACCAATTCGCTGTTGTAAAAACCCATAACATTACCATAAAACAGGAACATGATTGGGGCGCGGGCATGTACGCTAAAGCCTCTGTCTGTCTAATATAAATTCAAGATCGGGCAAATGGTATTTGTGGCGACGGAAAACAGGATCGCTAAACGTGGCTAAAAGTATTCTTCAGTTTTTTTTTCGTTCTGTGTACTGCTACCCACGTTCTATCTCTTGTGGATTTCTGGGAAAAATGTTGGCGAACGTACGGAATTAAAGAAGATCTACGTAGCAGGAGGAGACTGGCTCTGATAGATAGCGTTGAATGTGAATTGGGGGCCCCTCGATCCTGAATTATTGCCTATTTACACGCCCGCAACAAATACTGTCTTCCTTACTATTTCTTTCTTCGTCTAGTATAAGCACTATTTTCACACATCTAACTTTTATAGTTATGTTTGCATTCAGTATTATATGTCTATAAACGTTGATATTTACTGCACTCGATTGGATGCATCGTTCTAGAGATATTGTCAAAATCTCTACTGAATTGTAAATTTTGTGAATTATTCTCTACATATTCTCTTTTAGCTTATTTTAGAGTTCATTGCAAATAATCACAAACCGGATCAATTCATTTTTTTTCCAATTAGAAAGACATCCAATTGTGTTAGCTGTTCAGAAAAGCAATAATAAAATTTCATTCCAGAGCGATTTCCTGTATGCATCAACAAACAAAATTAATGGATGACCATAATGTTACAATGAAATAAAATTGCATCTGTACTTTTATATAGTACAGCAACAAATATACAGTGGTTCACAAAAGTTTGCGTACATACCACAATGGAGGAACCAGTTTCTGAATTAGTCAAAATGTAGCCTGATTGTTGCTGTATAAATCCTTATTTTTTTTTTAAATTTCTTCATTAATGAAACCACTAACGGCTCTTGGATGAGACAGGCTGTATTGTATAATTTAATTTAAGTATTGATCCAATGTTCGGAATAAGTATTGCTAAGTAATAGATATACTACAACTTTATATTGTATACCTATACGTAAGTTGTTCTGTCGAGTAGAATCTCAGTTTTCAACGTTAAAGTTTACGTCAACTTCCAGCTTATAAAAGCTGAAGTTTAAAACAACATGCCACTTTCAGCACTCTCCAAGCAAGTCAGCTACTAGAGTTTCCAACTAAATAATATCGATGATGACCATTGAAACAGAAAATTCTGAAAGCTGAATAAATAACCGATAAATTTCAGATTATTGTGCCATAATTCTAGAGATTTTATTTTCTCATCTCTACGGTTGCAGTAATTTCAAAAGTCTTTTCCAGAATTGGTAATTCAACTATGACAACAATTTGATACGATGTGTTTTGTTTTGAAATTAAAAAGAAATTTTGGAAAATTATTATTTCTATATAGAAAGATTTATAAATGATCGCACGTCAAATTTAATCAAATCTGTGTACATAACCGCACGCAGCTAATATGTGCCGTGACATAACGCTTTTTTCCCTTCCAAAGCTTCCCGGGGTTTATTGATGTTATTAGTTATATTCAAATGGAGTTTCAAGGTTCTACCTCTCATATCATTGCAGAATCAGTATAATATTATAATACAACAACATATTGTACACATAAAGTTATGGATTACTATGAAATTCTAAACTTGGTATAAATTAATTTGTTATTAATTAACTGAAATGGGAAAGTATAACAATAGACATGGTGCAGAGAAGTTTACAACTTAAATTTTTAGAGTAGCTAAGGCAAAATTTTCCACAAAACCTGAAATTTTTGTTAGCCGTTTGAAATAAGTACTAAATTTCAAGATTTATTAATTATGACAAGGATGATCGATGAACTGTTAACAATACTTTAGATTCATATTAAACTCAGAAAACTGTACATTCATTTCAAACATGAAGTTAGTTAATGTAGGCAGACATGTTATCAGAATAAGATCAGATTTTATATTTACATGCACACATATGTACATATATAGATCATTCGAGTTATGGTCACCACTTTAATCAAATATTTGTGAACGACTGGGGAGTGCACCCTGGAGGATGAACGTTCAAAAAAAAAGCTGCATTGAATCAATTAAAATCAATTCTAAAAATATCAAACCGATTAAAGAGTTTTGGGTTAGACCTCTGGGGGTAAATACATATGAAACAATAATAATTAATAAGCAGGAAAAACAAAAACAAAAATATTATCGTCAGTACTTGTATTATTTCACTCATCTTTATTTTTCCTTTTCATTCAACTATAGGTATAGCATCCCTGTGATTTATAGAACAAAACCATATTTTCGTCATACCGTAAATTATATATAATGAACTCCTGTTGTAGACAGTAGTTTCGATTATGAAACATTAATTATAGCTCTCGTCGAGCACTAATTCCTGCCGAGCAGGAATCCTACATAAAGACTGCATTAAATTTGATACAGCCACTGTGTCAGGGATATCCTGGTAGTAAACTGTGAAAACCTGATATGTTCAAGACACTATGTTATCATCATCGGACTGGCATAGTGAAACAAACAGTGTTCTCACGATCATCATAACATGGGATTAGCAATGAGAGTTTTTACGGTAAAATCTGGAAGTGTGTGTTTTTTTTAAATAAAAACAAATACTGTGCCAAGCGGACATGGAACGAAAATTTTTATAAAATATAAGCTTACAAATCTAGATTGGAAATTAATCAGTGAACTGTCAAATCCAGTACAAACTTTATTGCAATATAACAGTGTTATCGTAGGTATTTTGTGGGGACATCGAAATTTATTGTCTGAAAATGGAATTATGTAAAAAATGGATTTCAATAGTGATATTCCCTTTCATTTGTGAAAAAGATTTGTGGTACGTACATAAATTACGTGATTTTAAAAGCCAACATCGGTTGATTAAAGTGATAAAATTACTCTTTTACATAAGTATGAAAGTACAAATAATAATCACAAAGAGCTTTTCAATTAAATGTTTTGAGTTTTCAACAAGGTAGCTTATAAAAATGTGTAACAACATTCTGCGGCAATCATGGCATATTCATTTGAGCTTCTGTGGCTTACCGTTAGTTAATCTCAACCAGGTGCTCCTAGCTTAATTTACACAGATTTATTGGCATGCGTTCAAAGTTTTTCCTGTTGTCACGTCTTTTTTGTTATGAAACATATTAATATCCATTGAATTTCTTTGGTAATATCAATAAATTGTATTCGTATAAATGTGACCTGAAACCATTTTAGATTGGGCAATTTCTGTTAGGTCCCACTAGTTTCAAATACATCTTCCTTTCACTTTTCCACTTTTCCAGTTGATAGGTATGTTGTAAAACGCAAATGGGGACGAGCTTCTATAAATTATTTTAGCGATATCGCGCCAAATCATGGGGATTGATTTTCTGCTGTATTTTCTGCACCTTTACGGGTGGATTTTTTCGTTATCGGTGTGAACATGTTCCTAGTTTTCATTCACTACTACATTTCGTGAGATGGGTATGCAAGAGTGGGTTGTAGGTACATACAACCAAAGGAGGGGTACAATCTTTTCAAATTAACATTCACCATATTTTATATGAAACGTCGCTCTTATCGTGGGTGTGAATATAGTGAACCGAGTACCCTTCCGAGCCCTCTCAATAAACCAACCCTTATTTTATGTTGTGCAATTCTGTTATATTTCTCGCGATAATATTCAGCCATTCTTTTGTAATTTTACCCCTATAACTCTGGTATGTTGTGGATGAGCTACATGGCTTTAGTTTAAATTTTACACACATTTGGTGACGAAATTAAAAGCAAAAATTAAAGCAATAAATAAAATAAAAGATTAAATTGATATTCAGGGTATTTTCGGGATAAACATGTTATGAATCAAAATCAGTAGATATGTTTGTACAGAATAACGATCTAAAGTCAAATTTTGACATTAAGACGAGTAGTTTCGTGCCAAAAAAGTTCAACTCCCGCCTGTCATATCTCTTCAAGAAGACAGAACGACTCCAGTTCGCAAAAGTAAAGTTATGGTTCGATTGGCTCAAATATAAATGCCCATCGACAACAGGCTCCTGTAGCAACTTAACCTTTTCGCTGATAAATTTACGACCCGTGCGTCGGAATTCAAACATAAATTCCCTATAAAACATTTTCTTTTCAACCAACATTCAATATAAATCACAGACAGGAGGGAAACACGGATCGTGGCCAGCATACAAAAGAACTAGCCACAATCAAACATCAATTAAACTTAATTTCATCGGATCTTTGTCGAATAAGAATACCTCTCTCTGTTGAAATGGTTGGTGCGGGCGGTCGGCTTAGATGCGACACAAGACGAGTGAATTTCGTTATGCAAACAGAATGCGAATTAGCTAAACTGGCACAGGAAGACGGATCCTATGGGAGTGGATAAACTTTAAAGAAAAAAGTCACAGCTTCTCCCTTTTTTTTCCTATGCTTATCGTTAGTGCTGTTAGTAAAAGCTTTGTACTGGAATTTCCTTAGGAGAACGAGATTGAAATATGCAAGCCATTGACCTGCTTTATATAAGACGGCATTCATCTTCCTGACAGGTCTAGTTTTAATTTTAAATTGAAAAAGGAGAACCATAATTTTTCAGTACGGCTGAGAAATTCACTTTCAAGGAGACACTAGACACAGGAGAGTGGAAGGTTTGACTGATGATTTCAAATGTCGACCAAACAACAGAAGTGACAAAAACACCAGGGCAGAGCGTCAGATGAAGCAAAGTGATGTCCCTACAATTCCAAATCTGTGATTATTACAGTATTACATAGAGAATTCACATGTAGATGTGAAAAGACTGATTCGCTTTAGTACAAATATTTACGTAAAAACAAACACAGCCTCTGCTTTTCTTATGTAACTATCTCAACATGTATTCTATAGGTCCTTTTGGAAGCTCATAAAAACTGTAAATCTTCAAAACCAATGAATCAGTATACTATATGAGACAATAATTGTATCTCAAATGAAGCATTTAAAAGGTACGAAAACGGTATTTGACAAATACAATTGCTTATAGTTTGAATTCATACACCAGAAGAAAAGAAATGTTGTTGAATTTCCCTCTGAAAATGTACTAAGCTTTTTTGGAGAACTGAGAAAGGTATTGTTCGCATTCACGATCAGTTTTAGAAATAAATGCAGACTTATCTCTGTGGTGCATTGAGAACAACAGTAACAATGTGCAACCTCAATTTATATCTCATCGCTTCTATCCGGAGTAGAATTGTTATTCAAGAGACCTTTTTTTTTGTATTCTCGATGTAAACAAAAGATGAATATCATCCTTTCTCTTATATTTGATGTCGACACGTATAATAGCAGTATTGTAACTATGCTTTCTCTGAAGGGATACCTTTTTTAAGCTAATGATGCGTTTTAAAATACAATTTGCCTATATGGCGTAGTTTGACTAAAAAATGAATAATTCATCATCATGTTAGATTGCCAATAAATCGATATTTTTTTAGTGTTTTTAAACCGAAAACAATAACATCACCTTCCAAGGTGTTAAATACATGCTATAAAATTTTTTCGGGATGTTCTTTTCCTTTGTTAAAAAAAAAATGGTTCTCTTATTATCTTGATGTTCTTTGAATATTCTTTTCTAAATGAGTATTATAAGATTATTTTGAACGACATTTACGAAGCTTTTTCTTTTACATAAAATTTGGACGAACTTTGAAGATTATTCTTTGGCCACTTCAAAAGGACGACTTATTAAAATTTTATCTGTTCACTTTATAAAAATTTAAAGCGACAGATTTTAATCGGGTTAATTCAAGTTGAAATGTTGGACGGTTGGTGAAAAGAATTTTTATCATGGAAGTGTGAAAGAATCGTTTGAAAGAAACAATGTAATGCAAAAAAAGAAACAGATCTTTACATTTCTATGTTGTAACATAGCTGCAAGCTTATTTGACAGTAAAACCGTGATGTCAAAGAGTAAATTTACTAGTTGTGTTGAATTTACATTTTTTATTACCTATATCATTATTAGTGTTGAGTTTAATTGCAGTGTTATGTTGTAGAATATTAATTTTGTTAAAATATAGCCGCATCAACCACATACCAAAAATAAATAATCACTACCAAAAGGGACCTTGTTCAACTATAATTAAAGTCAGCTCATCAATTAATTTCATCAACGCCAAAATAGCGAGTAATTTCATTAATCTCCCGTTATCGATTGTGTCCCACCTATCATCGAAATTCCCACAACAAGTTCCACTATGACAGTACTAGACATTTCGTAATAAAAACTATACGCATATTATTTTGAATTAATCAAACTATTTAGTTGATTATGTTATTGGCTGAAACCAACATTCTATTGTTAGTGTTGGGGTAGATTATTTACATCCCTCTCTCTTCACTCTTTGATGATGATGATGACGACGATGATGATGATGATAGCTATTGTACTAAGCCGATCCCAGATCAGAATATAATGGGACTTGTAATTGTTTAACATTGCCGTACTTGATACTTTGATATGGCTTAATATTCCATTAAGTTTGTACAAGGAAAGCCCTCTTGTCCGTCTACACCCATTAATTTACAGCAACCGTGTCACTTAATCTCGCTATCTAACAGCGGCAACAGGAAATACCAGCCTACACACATTCACATAGTCTTTAATCTTCACTATAATCAATCTATTTCACTAACAATAAGTCAGAAAAAATTCAGGACGAGGGTAGGAAAAAAGTTTATCCATTCTACAGGTCAGGACTGACATTATTATTGTTGCTAAATTTAGAACAAGATCTTAATGAATTAATTGTGGTGCTTCATCTTCTTCTTGATTTAATTTCGTATTTTTCAGTTCAAAGATTCTAGGAAATTCTCGTAATGCAATATCGTATATAAGTGTAATGAAATTTAATGAAGTCTGTCTTACAGAGTAGTGATTTCTAAAATGTTTACTCATCCGAGCTAGTTAATTAAAAAAATTTATTGACAACAAAAGGCAAAGATTATCATTTATGTATAACTAAGAATCAATAGAAATAGTAACAGTAATAATAACGCTTCCAATAATATTCAGCAGATGATTTTGTGTTGTCGTAATTCAGGAAAATGTCTGAACCATCAGTAGTTAACCTAAACTACACTTTTGACTTAATCTCTGTCAAGTTATGCTGTTGTTACTGTTAGTGTTGCTATTTGCTTCGAATTGTCAGGAAGCTCAGCTACAAAATGGATGATTTTGGAAAGTTTCATCTAAACTTTTGTTGGAAGTCATGACGTTGTTATGATGGAATAATTGAATAGGAAGTGCAGTAATATGATAATGTTAATAGTAGATTTACCAAAATGACTGAGATTTCAAAGTTAATATAGCCATTGTATAACGTTGCAAAAATGTGAAGAAAATTAAACAAAATTGCTATAACGTTCTGGTTGTGCTGTTTATTACATTGCTCCAACATCACACACATTTAGATTCCAAGTCTAAAAGCCTTGAAAACGTCAACAACACGAAATACTTATCGTTAGAACGTTCCAAAAGTGCTCACTTCCTCATCTGAATGTATGTTTAAATCAGAATTCTAGAGGCCTGAATTAATACGGCCGCGTACCTAGTGGGCGCCCCTGTTGTGGTATTTTATATCATTTTAAAATCTTCTATATGTATATGGGCAACCGTGTTTGAATGAAATTACAACAAGTCAATAATAACAGAAGAATCACATACGCCATTCACAATAGTGGTAGCTTTATGATCAACATCAGCCAGAGAATGAAAGGCCATAAATCACAACAATCATGCATATTGCATTCGGATGGATTCAAGTCCGGCATTATCTGCACACATATATTTCATACATCATCAGAACGTACCCCATCATTCTAATGGAGAATTGAGCAATAATTTCCGATTTTATTTTTAGACCAATCGTTTTAAGTCTACAACCAGGTTCGTTGCTTAATGTCTTGTTCTTTCAATTCTTATTCAGGAGTGTATGTACAGAAGTATATGTATTGTATTGATGCACCATTATTAAAGTAGGCCGTCATATATACCCCCTACAACTGCAACCACATAAAACAAATTTATGTGGAAATATTGCACATTAAATTTTATGAGTTGTAAACGACCGACATTATACATTTTGTGCACTGTGAAGCTCTCTCTCTGCCCCTGCTTCCATTCCGGAAATCGATAAAACATCACTGGAGCAATTGCTCCCGGACCTATAACAAATAAATGGCTAATCGTAAATACTGTTTGGAAAAATTGTAAGATTTATTAAGTGATTTAGAACCGTTTTTGTTTAAAAAGCTACCTCAACCACCAGTATCCTAACTGAATCTTCATCATTCATGAATTAATTGAATAAACCGCATTTTACTCCGATTGTACGGTCGGTTTTTTTTTCATCCTTCTATTATTAACTTTTATTCTCCAAAGTTCTGTATTTCTGTCGCACTCAGTTTGAATTTAATTCATCCAAACAAATGAGGGTAAAAAATTCAAATTCCAATACGCCGCAAGCATAACACGATTTTTTACATTTATCTGATCATCATTCAACAGTCCTCAATTTAAAGCTATTCTTGTCGAAAATTTGTAAAAATTTCATTGCTCAGTGGAACTCGATTATAAAAAAAATTCATGGGACTCCACAAATTAGTTCGTAAAAAATCTTTCATGCACTAAAAAAGTTGATTAATTTATTCGAGCTAGAAGATCGCTATTCGACAAATTGTATTTAAGGCGTCTTTTACTTGCACGCACCTAATTGACTAATCGTTTAACTTACAGGCTGTTGCACTTACTATTAATATGACTATCTAAAAGATGAGTCAGGACCGACTTTTTTTCACAAAAATGTAAGGTTGAGCTTTTATGATAATTCGTACGTATCAGCAGCGGATTCGTTGCAACCGTGTGTGCTTGTCCCATTACTTAACTGTTGGTTTCATGATCAATTACTTTATATAATATTGAATATGGATGGAGTAAACCTTCCCTCTATAAAAATACCGGATGGATTACTCCCCATTCTAGATAGTTTTCAAATTACTGCTGCTCCAGTTATTATTATCATATGATAATAATAACAGTAACAATAAAAGTCTTAAATTCTTAGAATTTTCGGTATCAAAGTACCAAGAAAGGTTTCAATTCAATTTCGAAAAACGCTCCACAATATCCACTCAAAGTCAACTGCAATCTAATAGAATAAAATCTTTTGATTTGTCACCCACTTACTCATTTAAAAAGTTATGTATTGGTGTGCTCTTGAGATTTTTTTTGCCGTTGTCGATTTGTGTGTGTTTTTCTTTGAATGTATATGTGACGAAAACCATTTATATGCAATTTTCTAGTGTGAGATTTTGCTGGCATTTCTGAACCAGAATGGATTTTTCACCGTCTTCCATTTCACACACACAAATACCAACAAAATGAAAGTTTCATTTCAGCAGAACCATTTGATTTATATGTTGTTTCGTTTGGTTTTCTTATTCCAATATTGAAAAAAATGATAGATAAACATTTTTCGTTTTTGTCACAGATTTATTATATATAGAGATTTTAATGTTTGAAATTGTAATTGTATCGTAATAATAGATGGCTGTTTATAAAGATAATGTTGATCAAAAATTCTCATAAAAGCTTTAATTTTATTATCTGAAAAAGACTTTACTCTAAATAAAACCATGCTTCTATTCAAATATTATCATAAAATTTCTACCCCTATTATTTTTGTGTATGTTGTGTGAGAAAATTAATTATCGTGGGATCTAATTAATTTTTCTCAATACTTTAGATTTACGAGTATAATGGCCGTTAGTATCATCACAACAAATGTTATCATGAAAACATCGTTGTCGAGCTTAATTTAAAATAACCTGAAATTCGAAATCATTCTATTTTGTGATGCAGATTCATTAATTGTTAATTAACAATCATAAATGACTGTGGATTTTGTTACCAGATTATATTACAAACGAATTAATAAATGCTTTTTAGTGAGTTTGTAATACAAAACAATTAAATGCTCATTAAACACTGGTATTCAACATTTCATAAAGTTGTTACGAATTACTGTTTATATCATACTATGTATGTACAATGTTACAGTATTCAACATAATTGTGAATAATAAAAGAAAATAAAACCTAATTAACAATGAATTTTACAAGAACATCACACTGTAACTGACACATTTAATTTGCAACTACAGTTTTTTTTAATTATCTGTAACTTTTCTCACGCTCTATTTTATAGTAACACTGCTATATCTAGAAAAAAGTGTAGTCCTGTGAACCACGAGAGCAAAAGAAATGACAGATATTAGCAAGCTTTGATACACGAATCGAAGAAAATAACAAACACAACAATTCCCCAAATCTTGTAAATAGTAGTTGGATATGTATGTATTGACAGCCTTGTTACCTTGCAAACAATAACAGAAGTGAATGATAGTAGAGGAATAGTCGTATTTGTCTTCTCGCTTCGATTCATCTACCACAGATTGCCAATATCTGTCATTTCTTTTGTTCTCGTTTCCTCAAGATCGCATTTTTATTTGGATATACCTCTATGGACAGTATGTAAGCTTAAAATTCCTTGTTGTACCTATATGTGATTTAGATTTGGATTCAAAACTTTGAAGTATGCAACAACAAAGAGTTCAATGGTCAAGTGTCATCAGTTAAAAGTTGTACTTGTGAATTAAATTTCTTGTCCTCTGAAACTACACTTCTTACGAGAGAAAGTGGCTACATTTGAGTATTATCGCATTCAAAATGACCTCTTTATTTATGATCAATAATGTTACCTCAATAAATTCTAATGGGACAAGAAATAAAACAAGCTTTCTTGCGTAATAAAAACAAAAAGATATATACACAAAAGAAAATAATTATAGCTGCGTGTATGGCTTAACTAATTGTAATGCTAATGAAATCATTTCATTAAAATGAAGAATCGATTTTTTACATACTAATTGTGTATTTTTTATTATTTCAGGTATGAATTTTCACTATTTTTGGTAAAAGTAAGTCTTTTTAGGGGTGGTCAACTTGAATAAAATTGAAATACATAAGTACGAAATGTAGAAAAAAGCCAATTCAATCGGTAAAAGATAAAATACGATAAAAGACTAAACTTTATTTCAAGAATCTGAAACTTAATTCAGGACAACTTTTTTGCCAATACTTCGAGACGATTCTCAGACTGTAAAACCACTTGCTTGGATATTTGTAAAATCATCAAAACGTTTCAGTGTCTTGTTAAGACTTCTACAGCAAACTGAAATTTTAAAGCGCTAAAGCAGGTTAAGTCCGGCTTTATTTTTAAAGTAAATGATACGCTTCTTTAATTTCTACTGAAAACAATATTTTCAAAATTCTGCTTAGGTAATCAAAATTCCGAATTATAAAATGTTATTGATGACTTCCTGATTGTTTGTTGAGCACACATTCAAGCACCTCTCATTTTTGCTAGTGTTCCGAATAAAAGACTAGATATAGGTTGAAATGGTGACTGGACGTTTTTGTCCCGTATAAATACTTTTCGTCCTGACCTACCCAAGCGATTTCTTAGTTATTGACGAAACAATAAAGTTTCCTGTTTATTTTTTTGTTTGTGCTTTTCGATTGTTGTTGCTACCAGTATTATGTGCTAGATTGTATATGTGACTTGAAGATCCTGTTGCCTTCCATCGAAGCACACAACACATAAATAGAAAATACGTACTATATGCAGCTTAAATACGGTTGGTTGCTTCACGTATATCTGTAATATCGTTCTAGTCTACGTTATGTAGTTGTGTGTTTACCGAATTGTGAAACAGTACAGAATTATTCACTCAGTTGAGGTTTGAATCTAAACTTTCAATATTACAGAAGAGAAATAGGTGACGCAAATGCCTTCCATTTTATTAAGACATAATTATCACAAGTATTTGATTGTCTATTGTAATTAGTAACAAGAGACATATTGAGTAGGTTCAAATGTTCGCTTTTCTCTATCAGTGTACAACATTAATCTACGACTAACAAAGATTTGTTTAGTTCGAAATTGAATTGCAAACTGCAGGACATAAACCTGCATTTTACATTTTGCATGTGAACGATTTAATGTGTTGTGTAGCTGACTTATTGTTAGAATCGCTATTACGAATTTCCTCCAATCTCTTAGAATGTACTTAGAAGCCATACAAATAAAACAAAGTTACTCTATTTTACTGCTCGTGCTGACGTGAAACGTTATTCTTTTTGCTCTTTTTGCTAGTTCAGGAGATATCGATAATAATTTCTATTTCTTCTGAGAAATTTCTTTTGGGAAGGATTACCCAGGAAAATTTGATTTGAATACAATGAATGTACCTACATGAGGTAACATTATAACTATGTGTGAATTTTTAAGTGAAGCATTTTGCAGGGCATACTTAAATGTGTCGTTTAACAGTGAATAAACATATTAACAGATTTCATGAGTATGGCGTCTGGCAACTGCGTCAATTTTTTTATTTTCATTATCAAGTTATTATTATTGTTGTCGTCGTCGCAGTGATCCAAATTATAGACTTCCCAACTGGCACTGTATTACCAACAAAAACTGTACCAACCCCATCAGTAAAACGTATTATAATAACTTTGGTCTGGGTGGTAAATCAAGCAAATGGGTGGCTGACTGTTTTTTGCCTTGGTTTAATTCAGTATAAATACGAAATAAAATTTTTATTAACCATATTCTCCAGAAAACAAATATCTTTTATGATATTTCTTGACATTCTTCTAATATAACGACATGTTATAAATGAATTCTTTGCCTTGGGGAAAGACTATGAAAAGCCGATAAAAGTGTCGTTATTAGCATAAACGGATGCCAATATGTGTGTACCGATCTGAATATGAATTCAAAGAATGCCGAACTATAGAAGAGAATGAGAGAAAAGGAGGCGACTGCCAACTGCCATCGTATAAGCCAAGCAGCCAGCCAGCCAGCCAGTCAACCAGCCAGTCAACCAGCCAGCCATGACCTCCTCTCTATACAACTAGAAGGAGTCCCCTTTATTGTCCATATCAAATACAAAAGGCGCCAGAATTATCCTGCACGCAAGTAACTCGTTCATAATCCTGTTAAGCTTCCAGGGGTGCATTATGCTGTCCGATACTACTATTGTTACTTATAACATGTAAAGGTGTAACGCTTTCTAAAGTACATTTATATAAAGGCATTGTGATATAATTGAAAACGACCGAACATAAAACCTTGAGAAGAAATTGCAATATTGCCAAGCAAAACAATAAAATATATGAATTGACGCTAAAATGTATGTTAATGGAACAAGAGGGGTCGAAAAAGTTAACAACGGAATCAACACGCAGTTTGTAAATAAATAGAATCCTGATAAGAAAAATAAGCAGCAAAACAATCAAGGTTCTAAAATTGAATATAATCAAAAGGTAAAAGGGGAAATTAAATTATTATTTAAGTACTACTTTTTGCCAATTATATAGATTCTCTAATTAGTCTCCAAATAATTAAATTACAAGAGTTAATTGAATGGAAATGTGGATCATAGAATACAATTTACATTTAACCTTTTTTTCTGTCGGCAATTTGTGGACGAATCGATAATCTACTAATCGACTCAAAAATCTCATATCTCGGCATCACAAGAGACATCAGTGTCATAGTCATCACCAACATTACCAAAAGATATTAGTAAGTGAGACAAGCTATCGTATCAGATTGATTGATGTTCGACATTAAGAGTGTTAGTAAATAGGCTATATTGTGGAAATAATTGCCTTTGTGACTCGTTATTGTATATGTTTCTATACATAAAAGAAAAATCAGGTCACCTTTTTATATATGTCACCAGTTCTATTGTTTGTACGCTTAATCTAGAAACAGCATCTTGATGTTCATCGAGTCTGCAAGCTCCATGGATAATACAAGCTGAGATTGAGAATTATTCAAGAAGATATAAAGAGCAAAAGAGAGAGATAGTATAAATCATAAACAAAAGGCTTAGAAACGTCCACGTTTCGACAGATATCTTATATTTTCTTTAGTTCTCAGCCGTTTGTTACACAGATAAAAATATAAATATGTCTTGTCTTAGACGAGAGCGGATGACTCAGTAAACTTATAAATCTCCAAGATCTTCGTAGAATAAATCTCTTTTAGAGAATTGTTGGTTGATGGCTTGGTCTTTCCAAAAAAAAAACGTTTTCATGTTTAATTCAGATTGGATATTTTCTTTATGAGAGTTTGGTAAGATATGATGTTTACTCGATTCGTGACTCGAAAATCTATGTATCGATTATTGACACCAAATATCAAAACATGAATAAAAGGATTTAACATTAGCACCCAAATTGCCGTTTATTTTTTTGTTCTCCTTCTTTACCGAAACTATAAAACGGACTATCCAGATTTATTTTCAGTTCGTAGGCTCAGACACAGGCGAAAAGAGAATGGGAAACAGACCACCACGACCATACTTTATAAAGTAGCTACAGCAACGAACTTTATAACTCAGCCCACCGCAATTAAGATTTAGTTGCAAGGCAACGTGCCAAAATGGCTGCAATTCATTTAACTTTATTAAAAAAAATTTTTTTTTAGTAGGCACGAAAGAAACACAGCCTCTTTGGTTGTCTTCATATTTCTTCAATTAATGAAGAATTACCTGATGCAAGTTAATGTGGGTAGGTTTGCGATATCTCTTGTTAATTAGGGAGAGGATTTTCGTCGTATACCTTAACCGACCCTACTACCACCATTGATATTTTATTCATGAATTTTGTAGTGTTATATTAAATCTTTCTATTGATTTTATGCAAAACTCATCAGCATACTCCAATCGCCCAATGAATACAGATTTCGCAATCAATTATGATAAAATTCTATCCTTTTTTGCTCTTAGACAGTAAAGTCATGTAACTGTTCAAGAAATCCTGTATTGAAGGTTTCTAACTCATTGTTCATATTTAAACCAATTGAATCATATTTTTTGAATTGTTTTAATTAGGATTAGCAACATAATATAATCAGATTTCAGATTGATAGTTAATATAGGAAATGATGACAATTATTATGTGCACACTGCATCTATACCTAAATGCGGACCAAATTAATGATAATAGCTTTAAAGCAATTTACCAAGTAATAATCAAAACCGATATTCGTTCTGAATTGTGTTATCACAGACCATATTACACTCATATATTTTGTCGAAAATAGTCATTTTGCAAGTTTAACTAAGGGTAGGCAAAGGTAGCGAGAGGGAAAGATACGAGTAGCTATATGTGATCTTTTAACAAACCCAGTTTAAATCGACAGGTTAAAGTGTCGCTAATTTAACCTCCAAACCAAAGCGTGACCGATCAGATCATTTAATTTATTGAACATTTATTATCAACCTATATCCTAAAGGCTGGTCATTAGCAGAATACTGTTGTTACAATCAAAAACAGTGTATAACTTCAATTTTAAAGTTATTTTCTAAAATAATATTGGTGTATTGATTGGTTGGATTCAATTAAGACTATGTTAATTTTAGTGTAATACCCTTTTGGTAATCATGATAATCCAGTTTAGGGGAATCGTACTTTTCAGTTTTATTGATTTTCACTTATTATTGGAGAGAAGTGGCATTAATGTAGATACCCAGTTTATTGAAAAAACAGTTACCGAAATAAAATTTGTAAGAAAACCCAACGTTTTACTTATTACATCAAAGTACAACCTCATAGAAGCTGAATTAACCAATATGAAAAAGGATGAATTTGCTAGTTTGATAAATAGTCGGAAGAATACCGGAGAATCAGAACTTTCATTTGATGGAATAACCTTCTATTATTACGAACTGACAAAAATAAGGATTCACTATTTTTGCTAGACATAAGAATCAATATTACCATTCACTTTAACCTCTCAAACCTCTAACTATTGACAGTTCGAAAAGACCATTGACTGTGTGTTTGTATCGTTATTCTGAAATAAAATTGGATGAGTTCAAATTGAATATACCCTTTATATTATTTGGTGAATACTTCAGTTGGTTGTTATTGTTGGATCGTAATTTTTCATCTAAGCACTGTAAAATTCATACACCAGCACAGTGATACTATGTCCCATTAAACCCTTTTGACAAACTCACAATAATAAAAACATAAAAGAAGAAAAGATAAAAATTTAATGCAGGAATTCTCCAAATAAAGTATACGCCAAATAATTTCTACTTGGTTGAATTATTCTGTTTATTCTAAATAAAAAAAAAGATATTTCTCTTGCTTTTAATAAAAAAAAAGAACAAGCAGAATAGTTAAGTGAATGTTCGTTTTGCTACAAAGAATTAACTTAACGAGGATATTTATAAAGCCTTATCATGACAACACTTTAAAACTGAATTTAGTACGTGGATGGCCCCGTTAGGGGAGCAATCAGAATGGAGCGTTATCGTTGCTGACACCGAATTTACAAAAGTCGCTCTTCCGTTAGATTAAGCCTGGCTTAATGTGGTCTTGTTTAATATTACACTTTTATAAGTCGTTATGATGGTATTTTCAGAGAACATTTGATTAAATTATCTGATCTGTAATAAAGCTTTAGTTCGATTATCTACCAATTTTTTGAATTATATGAGAAATTTATCATGAATCTATTATATTTAAAATGGTGTTTAGATTCACTTTAAACACTAAAATATCTGTCATTATAAATGTAGATAGGAATTGATAATAATTGATTTGTTTGGTGTCACATAAAGTTGGCCTTATATAAGCTACCCTCCCAATTAAAATTCCAATTTCAGGCATAACCCTCAGTCTGTATTATTCATAAAATTTTATACGGCTTCGATGAATCACTCAAGTGGCACAATGATGAATTTTTTAGCTGAGAAAATTTCCTCTATTATTCTTTGTCTGTACCATATCTGTATAAAATAAATTATCCCAAAATTCGAATAATAAATAGTACCATCCAGACAAATTAAACCAGTTTTGACAATTATTTCACATACATACACTAAGTGTTTCAGATAATTACAATGTTTGATGAACAACAATAACAGATTAACATTTATTTGTTATTGATGATCACTCATAATAGGGATAAAATATCCATTCGTGAATTTTCCCCATTACAGGAACGTAAAAATCAGGAAATCCTAGAAGCAATTACCACTAAATTTATCAGAAAGGTGTTGATGGCAAAAATGGAATTAGGAGATCTTAACTCGTTTATTTAATCCGATTTTTTCAAACTTTAAACGTAATTAAACTGTTAAAAAGGTGGACTATGTACAATTTTATTCAGAAACCGTGCGTACCCGGCGCATCCACCAAAAATCCTCCAAAAATTTTGAAAAACCTTAATTGCTTGACGCAAAGTTTTATTATGAGAACTGGCACTAATCATCTCCCATTGTGGATAGAGTTACCTGCGGCTCATATTTTCCAGTAGCTGTTTAAATATTTATAGGATCAGGAAGAAATTAGCAATTGAATCAAGTCAAATACTGAATTTGCAATCAGTTATGTTAGTAGTAGTAACTGAAATAAAGAGTGAAGAAGAGAAAGTGAATCAGAACAGTTCTGTAGCTTGCAAAATAATGTCATATTTGAATATAATTAGAACTGTAGGAAAGGAAGATTTGTGAAGTTAAATCATAATTACAAACTTCACAGAGAAATTTGTATTTTCTTTATTGAGTTGATTGGATTTAACAGTAAAGAAGTCAGAC
>JAZBHA010000016.1:106978-127340 GCA_037464855.1 Iselma pallidipennis
ATTTGCTCAGTTGTTGCCCGGAGCATACACGTTCATAGTATACAACTTTGTATAGTTTTAGTTAAACTCGAAAATACCTTTTTCACATTCAATGTACACATATATAGAAAGTATAAAGTTTGCTTTAACTAAATTTTGATCCTATTCACTACGTTATTCGAGTATATTTTGCCAAGATCGGAAGTTAATTCCAAATAAGGTTACTATTAACACTCCATCACGTACAAAAAATATACACAGAGGCCTTAATAATTTAGAAAAGATTGATCATATTCACGGATCTTCATAGTTGCAATTAAGATATAAGGTGTTTGTAACGTAGCAACGTTATCTCCGGATCTTTGCGTAATACGAGTAATCAGAGTAAGCACTGTTCAAAGTGTGTTAATCCTGTCGTAATAACACAGCGATGTCTTTAAAACCGAGGTCTACTGTATCAGAAAAGTGTTTGCTTTCAGCCAAATTTAGTAATGTTGATAACAAAAATAACAGGCACATTATGAAGACAGCTAAAGAATGTCAAAAAAGAAAACTGTAAGCCATATGATTATCATAGAAATAGCCTTATAGATGCAAGGAAACGGCGATTGCAAAAGAGATCCACATCCGTGTATTCATCGTATATGTATCTATATAGAGAGAGCAATTTATTCGTTTGCCCGAAAAACGTCATCTCTCGTTATACAAGTGAAATTTGAAAGAAAATCTCCAGGCATTATTCCAGCCAGAGGAATCGTACAAAAAGGTCGCAATTTACCATTCACCGTCAATTTACTCATGCATTTACCAGATATTACTCACGATGAAGGATCCCTAAACCCGTACCGAGTCACGTAAACTGCAACCGACCTGTGTTGTTTCCCTTTACCAGAAATCTAAGCTTTTGACTTTGCCAATGTTATATGCTTTTTACTTAAAGTAGATCCCTTTTGAATTTTACGACCGGACCGCACCATATCCTTCTCACACCTTTATTTCATGATTTCTGGTTATTGAACTTATTGTCAAATGTAGCATTGGGTTATATGATTTTATCATTTTATAATATTATTAGAGAAATTGTCATAACCTACCGTTTATCAGTTTAAATCTTTGCTTTTATGAGAACAATTTATTTGTTGATACTGATCGATACTGTTTGCGGTCGTACATCCATTAGGTGACCCTGGTTGTGACGCCACCACAAGACTTGGACTTGAGAGCTTTTAAGCTATAGTATAGCAACTAGACGCCACACCATGTGTTTGAATCTGTTTTAATCATGGACGCCCCATTAATTGCCACCGAACCCTCCATTATGAGTTCCCTCTGTCCTATTTACCTGCATGAATGGAATACTTAAACAACCCTAGAAGGATCCACGCTAAATACACCTCTAATACCCCTAGACCCACACCAGAAGACGACTTAATTCCTTTTGATAATAAACATTTTTTATTATATTTGTATTTGTTAAGATTCTTCTCACAATCACCGTTCAAAAATTATAGATTTTGCCTTTCGAATACGTAGACTGCACAAATAACGAGAACTAGGGGGCGTCTGCCGATGATTAGTCTAAGTGCTCTTCATCTGCCGGCTAGTATGTGTGGCATAACCCCCCTCACCCCCTTGGAGCAGGTACGGACTACGGTCAATAAAGGATAAGCGAAGCGAAAGGGTCTGGTGGTTAATTTAATCTTAGCTTTACTTCAGAGGACTGTATCCGCCGTATTGTTTGGATTATTTTTTATATATTTCCAATATCATTATAAGTGTGCTTTGGAACAATCAGAAACTTTTTTGTGAAGAAATTGAAGATTTTATCAAAATAGCATCTGTTGAGACGACGAATTTATACGTGAATGAATCCGTACATGTATGCATAAAATAATGCAACACATACAAAGAAGCGTAAGGTTGTTTTAGTGGCAGCACGGCTTGCCAGATTGTAGAATATTGTAGACCAGTTCCCATAAATTCTCGCCCTTTCTGAAAGTTGTTCAACTGACGTTCTCTTACTCATCAACATAAACCCAATATAAAACTAATATCAAAAGACTGACAATAAATTTTGTCGCCAAGTCAGTAAATTGAAATTTATATTGTATAGTTGACGGGCTCGCCTGAATCATTCATTAGAATCTCGTACTATATGAATATTAATGAGCTTTTGTGGATTAACCCCCCCGTCACCCTCTGGATATCCTCTTATCCTATTCTCTGTCTATTTATTTCTTTTTCAAACACTGTACTGTACTTGAAATATTTATTCGTAAACAAAATACATAATCCATTTATCCAAGAGCTTATTAAGAAACTCTCTAAGTAACGTTTGACTTATTTCAGCATTGTGGCATCTTTAGCTGTCTACTTATTTTGAATTGCTAATTTTAACTGCTTTTTAAATTTTGTAGTCATAATTAAATAAAAAATTTAATCTTGGCTTTGCATATAAAATGGCACAACGTTTTCATATTTCTTGATGACTAAAAGAAGTCCATAGTATTCTAATATCTCACGAGACTTCCTACAAATAAATAGGATTGCACCTCGTGATATAAAATACTGTGTAGTCGCAAAACATAAAACTATTTCAGTATCAATCCAATATTGAATCTAGTAAATTATTTGTTATATGGTTGCATGGTTTATTGAATAGTTGACGATTTGAGCGGGGTGAAAAACTGACTCCATGCAAGTCTTTCATCCTAAATATCGATAAAGCTTCTAGCATGCAAATGAGTCTATCTAGTTGCGATGCACATAGTTGGACTACATTCGACACGTGAGAACCGTCCAATTCAAATTAGATTCACAATCGACTACACATCTATAATAATTTCTAGCTTGTGTGTGCCTCAGTTCTAGACCATTGACATTCTATTGAAGTGAACAAGGGTGATCATAGGGCAATTAACCGCATAGGTCTAAATAATACTAGCTGTTCAAGTCTTATTAAATGGAACGATTATCAACAGCATAGTTCAGATATTGAAAGAGAAAGATAGGATCAATACCCTAAATAACAGATAGAACGACGAACATCATCCTTTATTACGATTGCAAATCAAATTGCCACCATGCGGCCATAACTAAGGACTATGGTAATTATTCGCTTAAGGCATCGCCAACGCCATCTGTTCTCACTAGATCCCTTAGAAAGATCTAACACCAGATATGTGATCATAAAGGAGGTGGATAGCTGTGCAAACTCGAATATGGGACTGAAGATGCGTTAATGTGCGTATATTGAGGCATAAGCTGGAATTTCATTCTAAAATACATCAATTTTTTTCCAGGTGATGGAGCTTTACTGTTTTCCTATCGTGTGGCTTGATCAATACGACCACCAACCTCCAGGGAATATGAGAGAATTTGCGCTTGTCTTTACGTTTTTTGATAACAGACGACATGTTCTGAATTCGCTTGGAGTTTACTTTTTTTTCAACAATTAGCTATTATAGATCGCTGTGAGATAGTAAACAAGTGTTATTTATATAATAAAAAGAAATTGTGATTCCTCCTACCACCAACTAATTAGGATTTACTAATAGACAGTTGAGAAGGTTTACTCAACTATAGGCCTAAATTTAAATTTTTGCAACATTAAATATACATATGTGCTTCCCCCTCATTAAATGACAACACAGACATCCATGTATAATCTATAAATGAAAAAGTCGGAAATTGCTCTCTGATGGTTGATGTTTTATTAGTACTTAACAGCAGTGTTCTGTACAAAAGCACTCCATTAAAAAAAATGTCAAAAATGGAGCCAATAACCAGATTTCTGTTTTTCGGGAAATTGTCCTGCATTATCATCCATCTCTGAAGGTGAATAAAACAGATTAGGTGTCATACATATATCCTCTTACTCAAAAATCGACGATATAAATGTATCTGTGGTGGAAGAAAGATTTTCTTTTATTTGGATCCTGTAGTTGGCTATTTTCAACAACAATTCATTACGCTATTCTCCTCCACCTAGGGGATTTCAGTCATTTTCTGTATAGTGAATATTGAATTGAAATCCAAGCGAGACGCATCACAGGCGTCTTCACGGGATATCTTTTGTGTCGGTAAGGATAATCCAGTCACGTCCTTACAGCTAGATTTCTCTTGTATGGCGGACAGTGATTGAACTACAGGACTAAAGTAGCCTGATATTTTATTCACCAAAGGACATTCGTCTGAAATTTACTAAAATGTCAAGTTGAATCAAGTGGTCCAATTTATAGATTTATTTTTTTGAAAGGAAGAAGGATAGATTCAAATTGAGGGTGGTGGTGGTGGTGGTTTGCCAGCTACGTGACGTTGAGCAAATTTCTTGTTCGTATATCCGTGAAATTCGTACTAACCGAAAATGCAAAAGGAAATCACACCTTGCTCGAAGGCAGAGCAAGGGAATTTAATGAAAATTCCCTAGACTGATATGAGTGGAAGTGGAAAATTACAAATTAAAAAGCCACCGATAACGGAATAGATAGGGAACAGGCTGGGCTCGATAGATTTTGTCAATCTTATGTAGTACATGTATGTATACTTACTAAATATACATATACTCCGAAGGCAACACAGTATTTTCAACATAATATTGGAACATGAAGGATGGTTCAGCTTGAGAATACGCTTCAGGCTTATCTCGTTTCCTATTCTATGAGGAAACACTATAAAGAAGTGAAGAGTAGAGGTCGTTTTTTTTCAGGCATTATAAAATATTGTCTGGACAGATCGACTACAAAAGATAATTTTTTTTGAAAGCAATATCAACGCGAAACTCACCGTTTTAATAAATAAAGTGTTAGAAAGATGTTTGCAAAAATTTTAAATCTTCTCACTCAAACATCTGTTTAGTAATGAAATGTACGAATACATAATCAAGATACACTCAATATAAAAACTTTTCGGGGCACATGAAAATGATCCATATATCATACTAGCTGACAGAGCGTGGGCAGTTAAAAACACATTACACTCAAGATAAATGAATCTTCACATGACCGACTTTTGTGCATTAAATAATCAAAATACAAGCCACTGCTGTAGTGAAGCTGAAGAAAATTTTGAAATTGATCACGAATATTGGAAACAACAAAAACTATGTTTCATTTTATGTTTGAATGATTCAGGAGATCTTCCTCGGTTAGTACATGACATGAAGTTACAGTAAAACGCGCTTTTCTGGTTTTATCGACTTTATTTACTGATATTGTACCTTAATTTCCTTTCACATGCTAATAATATCCTGCAAAGTAGTTTTTAGCGTGTCAATATTGAGAAGCCACTTAATTACGTGATTTGATGACAATTTCGATAAAACGTATTGTTAGATTTTATTTCGAGTCGGGCACATATGTGAAAAAAATAACAATAGAAGACCTAAATCCTCAATGTATGATCGTAACGAAAATATAATTCATGGCATAATAAGTTAGGTGCCATAAAACCTTCGTATTATCAATAAAACGATAAAAAGGGACTATGAATCTATTATTTCGGCCCAAGACAATGTCCTACAGTAAATCCAATGGTGTTTTTTTTTTACCTTCCTGTTATTGTTCTTTATTGGTATACTTGAAAATTGAAAAACTCCTAACTTTGGTGATTATTATTGTACTTAAAACTATGAAACTGAATTAGATTCTAACGAATATTACATAACACAAAAATTCTATTTCGTGCAGGCGCCAATATGTTTAATGGAATTCCCTTTAATGTCTGGACGTCACGAAGAGGTTAGAACGTGGAATTATTTCACTTGAAAGTTATGGGGTGCTTTTCATGGATCTATAAAGGTCTTACAAGACCAAAATCCATTTTATTAAACTCAAATAACACACCATCATTTTAATCATATTACATAATTGGTATTTATGATTTCCTTAATTTTTTTAATATAGATATATTTATACATAACATACACACTTTTTATCAGTATTAGTTTTATTGTTTGCAATACCCACGAAAACTTCATATATTCAGCTTATGTGACAATAGTTTGAACATTTCCCTTTTATTTTGACTTTTCTTCTATTGTGGTTCAAATGCCAGAATTTTCCTCTTCGATTCGATTTAATTTATTTGGCTGTCACTCTTTCCCCTTAGAAGTAGAACGCTTACGCCTAAGTAACTCGATTGAACACTTTGACGTGGTCAATCCAACATTGTCACCCAATATATTTGTCGATCTGTCAAAAAATCTAGGTCAAATTTTTGGAAAATAATCAATATTTTGTATTGTCATTCGCCATTTTAAGTTTTTTGTTATTTACTCGATTTTTTTTCTAAATAGTCACCGTCGAAGAAATGATTTATCTTTAAAAACCTAACCACGCCTGTCAACAGAATCTAAACGTTTTTCGCTAGTTTTATCATCACCGTCATCTTATAGTAGTTGTTCGCTTTCTGTTCTTTGTTTTTGGTACAAATTTCAGGAGACTAGTTGAGGATATAGACGCAAATCGGTATGTCGACGTACCATTTGTCATTACCAGCTTTGCCAGGAAAGCTTCCTGGAGCTTTCTCAAATTCTAAAACATATTTTATTGTCACCACCAATTATTAATAGAACCTCATACGTTCAACGCTTCCAGACTTGATGGTACATGAAAATCTATAATAACTTATTTACACGAACATTTAGTAAGTATTTTGATGAGAGTATAAATAGGTCTTCTGGTATAGACGACAAAATAATAACTTCTTTTGTGCGGTTGGCTTTCGTTATAGATCCATGTGATAACGGATAATTTGTCGTCAGGGTCGTGGCTAGAGCAATTGCCGCCCCTTTATGTTAGTTGTCTATCAATTTGTTCATTTTTCAATGCAACCATTTCGGAATTTCGGTGCCCCATCATTTTGGGCATGCCCCTTTCCACTACCCTGTTTGTCCTGAATTGTCATGAATCTCTTTCGATTAAACCTTATGTTATTTCGTGTAAGACATATGAAAATAAAGTACGTTCAGGCAGTAGTAAAGTAGATTATAAGTTTATCATTAATATCCTCCCTTTGTGAGTTGATATAATTAAACAGTCTTCTCACTAACTAGAGAATAACATAATAATTCTTCCGAGAATTTATGAGCTTCGAACAGGTATGTAATGCATATTAATTATTTCTAATTACATTTTAGTTGGTTCATTATGGAAGCTCACGAACGTCGGCCACCTACTTGCAAGCAATCCACTATAACATTAAGAAATTCACACCAACCAAGAAAAAATATATGGACATTTTTCTCTTCCTTACTGTTGTAGTTGCACATAGCTTAAATAGTATATATTTTTTACAAATACGAATTCTGATGGAATTTGATTGAGTATATCTACAAAAAATTTAATCTATTGCCAGCTATAGAATTATGCAGAAATATGAAGAGGTTACATTGCTGCAGAAGTCTTACCTGTCTGAAAAAGAGATATTCATAAGCTCGCCTCTGCGTGATTAATGTAAGGATCTGTCTCTCTTTTGCTCGCGAAGAGTTCGGTTCGCTCCAAAAACTCATCGTTATTTTTTCCTCATTTGTCTTTTTATCTTGATAGTCTAACTTTTTCCTCGTTAACGTTGGAAGATATCTAAAGTTTACTGTCAAAAGCAGCTTAGGTAGAACGCGCAAATATAGAGCTGATTAGCTTGTAGAGATAGCCTGAGAAGGATGGGAAACTTTGCGTTGTGTCAGCATTGCAATCCAAATCGAATCCCAATCTTTTCGTCAATTTTTTTTCCTAAGTTTCCATTATTCTTTCTTGATTACCGTTCTTTTTTTGTTGTTTATTTTAAATAAAATTATAGTTGAAGCTTAAAGAACTACTATAATGTAGTTATTAACAAGAACAAGACGAAAATGGACTGCAAGAACCGGAATGTGGAAGAATAGTGTCTCCGGGTTTGCCTTCCGGTTTACAAGCACGAGTCTTCCGCAAAGTGCGTGACTTTCATAGGATGCCCATAAATGTGATTCCGGGAGGACGAGAATTTCCTCTGCAATGGGTACAATGACTCAACCACAAACCAGCTACTCTAAATATGCTGAATAGAAAACGTTTTAGTATGAATTCTATAAACATACAACTATTATTAAATATCGAACCTGTTTTCAATGATCTTTCACTGTTGTTGTTGTTGTTGTTGTTGTTGTTGTTGTTGTTGTGATCGATTGATATAAGATTATTCAATTTGTCACAACTGTACGTCTATGGGTGACTGCGTTTCAGCAGTGGTGGCGTTTTCATGGCAGAATTCCATTTGTTGACAATGTGGACTAACTGTCAATCATTGTCAAGTACGCTACTATCAGACACGCTTCAGTTGACTGCGTGATTCTGTTAACGTCCCTGCCCTCCGTTACCTGACAGATGCGAATTTAAATCAGTGTAACTTTGTGGAGGAAAATATTTGAAACATGTAGGTACTTTAGGTATATCTAGTTACATATTTCCATTGAGTTGCAATCAGAATATCATAAATGCTTGTTAGTGATGTTTGGATACATGATTATCGTTTCAGATTTCCAAACAACAATAATGAGGATTTGCAAAATTGTGTTTATGACCTTATGTGTTTATCTTTCAAATGAATAGAATTTGGACTCACATTGTACAGGTTAATTTCTTTTTACAGATATAAGAATTGATTTTAATCGATTGCAAATCCTTGCACTTGTATGCATTTTATGTCATTTCAAATTGCAGTCGGTTTTGTTAAACTGACAAATGTAACTTAGACAAACTTCTCTCCTTCAAGATTATTTCTTCTGAAATGACATTAATTATATGTCACACGATACATAATCAATCATTTTTAGTTAAGCGAAAAGTTTCAAGTTTCCTGTTTTTTTTTGCTTGTGAAAGATTCACTTCTGTAAGAGAGAACTACAGCATCAGGCTCAACAAGACAAACTTACAAAACACAGCAATAATTATGTCACAACTTTTGAAAAGCATATAATCCACAATAGAATATTAAATTAGATGAAAACTGGTTATATTGTAATGAATTAGACTTTTGTTGTGGGTTGACAACGACAACTGGCTTCTAGTCAAATTTTGATTCGTTGTAAGACAAGCAACAGCAAAATATAGAAATTTAACTGAAAACTTCTATAAATATTCAACAATACAGTTAATGAAGATTCTCATAGAAACTGAGAAACTAGGGTAATTTTCTTATCATACAACCACAAATTGAGATTAATTGACCACACAAACAGTTAAAAAGAAATATGATCCATTTTTGCTACTGTTGTTTTAAGAGAATCGTTTCAGTAATAATATCTACGTAACATATGCTTCTGTTATAACAAAAGTACACTATAATACAGTAATTTATTCGCTAATTTGAACTTCAACAACTATAGAACGAGCATTCTGTTGTTTTCTCACCAAATCTTCTGTTGACTGAAATAGATAAATGTTTCTTATGTTAGCGATGTGCATGCATAGACTTAGTAGACCTCAATGTAAATCTAGAACAGCATAAATGAGATAAAACCGCAACTCTTAATTTACATACATACATTTTACTGTTAGGTACATATATGAGTAAGTAAAGCAGGATTCTGTATACTTTTGTAATCATTAATAAATGATCAGGAATTGGAAAATCGTTGTATCAGTTAAGACCTTATAGCTTGAAAATGGAACGGATTTGATGGTCTTGAAGCGTCTTGAAACGTTTCAATCGATTTCCACTATAATGTGATGTTTTATTGTTTGCTACATTCAGCATTCTCTTATTTGAAAGAACATTAAAATTAAATAGTCCATTTTTATTGACTTGCTGATAAATTCGTTGATTTTCAATGGAAATGATGTTGTTATAGTAGAAGATCAGTGGGATGTTATTTTTATTCTATAGAATCATTATTTTTCTGTCTTTCGGGATTTTATTGATAGTATCTTCCCAGTGAATATCCAAGAGGAAAATGTATGCAGAATTTCAGGTTTCGTTACAACACCCAAATGAGCACGAAAAATATTAGTTTCAGATGAAAAACCTGAACTGGCTGTATAACTTGGATTTAATGATTACAACTTCCTTAGAAAAATAAATTTTTGTTTCTCTCGAATTTATAAAATTCATTGAATGTCCACAAGTAAACTCTAGCTAAACATCTTGGTACTCCATACTTTAGAGAACTTTATATGTAAATCCTCAGGCATAATTTTAATAATAAATATTTTCTGATTGCTTTCGTCTAACAATCAATGGCAAACTGGAAAGTTAGTTTGGTATTAATTGATTTCATCACTAAAAATTTCCATAGTTTGTCTTGAAGCAAAGTTTGAATTAAACTACTAGTCTTTTCCATTAATGGAATAATCCGGAGCTTATCTAAATAGAATATACGATTGCAAATTTTAATTACAACTAATTATAAGTGGAAATTATTTTTAATGTCCACTTTATATTTGCCTAATAAGATTAACTTCAACAAACAAATAGCCTGAATGCATTTAATAAACCGAAATGCATTAAATTCATATAAAATACAATATGGCTGTTTATATTGTATATAAAAATTCAATTATAAGTATTTACTGAATTAGATCTAAAACTGAAAGAATTAATAAATGAACTGCTTGCTACCTTCTTGGTAGGAATTATTATTATCGACATCATTACAGTGTGTAATTACATCGTCAAGAAGGTAAACTTGTTTACGTTACCTTATAATCTAAAACTTTCATAACTGTAATAACCGACACGGTTCTAAATTAGAATTATGCCCGTTTAATAATTACGAATGATGTTGCCGCATCGTAAAATGTATCAGAACAGCACCTCGGAGCGCAATTCTCGAATCTACTGGATTTGCTAGAACGATTACTTGATGTTCAATTGAGCTACATTAAAACGATTATATTATAGTTGTACTATATTTGGGACCGAATCATATCAGAATACTTGCGATTTTCCTTGATTTTCCTATAAAAAAAAACGCAATTATATAAGCTTTAGGTCTTCTTGTCATTTCTCCTTTATTGACAAAATGAGCAAAAAATTATGATTAACGACGGAAAGTTTTAAAAAAAGCTCTGTGTATACACAGATTTTTCTATTTAAAGTCGAGTAGTGTCATCAGAGTGTTTAATAAAAACAACATCCGCGATATGTACAATATACGGTCATATAGTAGTTATATATGACACAATTTAAAGAGAACCACTTGGATGGATAAAAGCACGATGTAATAAACATTCTTTCGTTGACTGGAACGAGCTTCGATGTTGACCAAAACATTCAAGCGCGAACTTCAATGATTATGACGCCAGTTGGAAATTTAATTTTGACGGTATTTGCTCATATTTTAAATTAAAAAATATAGCTGGTAGCAAATAGGGCAGATATTAAAAAAAGGTGTTCCTTTGACCAATGCGTGTGACTTTTCAACCTCAACATCAATTCTTTTGTAGCTGTAAGTGTGACAATCGTTTCAACTAGTTGCACCTTTTGCCTACTATTTTGTTTATCATTTCTTATGTTTTCACAGGGCGCGGCTTGTAGGTAGGTCCGTTTTTTTTTTTTTGACATTCGCCATGGTTTGTTTTCTCTTCTGTTATGTTTATTGTTACCGTATTTTTGTATGGTTTGATTTTCTTCACGTCCAGTTATCTAGACTTCCGTCTGTATTACAACCGGATATAATAATTGTCGTCTATAAAAGTCGCATAAAACGGTGGTCACGACTTTCTGTAATTCCAAGATCTTCTCCCTTTCCTTCTTTCTGTCTTTATTTATTTAGGATAAAAGTATGCCAAGAACGGTCCTGTTTGCCGTGTAGTCTCATCCTCCTGCGTCTATAATGCGTGTTTATTCCGTAGATGGCGTGAATGACGCAGCTTAATGTGACAGAGCTTTTATTTCTTCGAACTTACCCTTCAAGAGACAGTTAAAATATTTCACATCGTTATCTAATGTGTTTCTCCGTGAACGTGAGTTTTCCATTTGAAATTCTCATAAAATAAAGATAAGCAAAGATAGCATATAATTTTATTACTGTCAATTATCTTAATGAAGGTGATGTTATGCCTTCGAAAGTTGACTATTTTATGATGAAAAACAATTGGAACGCGTATGTACAGTCGTAAAAACCGGCCAAGTATTGGAAACTGTTTAGAAAGAAATAATAAAACTTTAGCCTGATTGGATCTGTAATTATCGTTTTTCTGGAAAAATAAATAAATGATACAATATATCACAGCAAATTTAGAGGCTGAGTGTACAGAATTACGTTTTATGTGAACTCTGGTAATATACGGATTATTTTACAATAATGTCATTTGCAATAAATTGAAAAACTTGTTATGCCTGTCACTTTTCGACCTAATTGCAATTTTAATTGTCGTTGGCATATCAATTCTCATCTCATTCTATAAATTATATTTTACATTTCACTTTTTGCCTAGACCTGCTGAGTTAAAAAAGAATTAATTAAACGTTTCGAGTAAATTGGATTCGAATTTAATGAGCTTTCAGGGTAACTTTATGCTTTATTAGTACTGCATATCGTATGGTAATAAGGAGTTTTGTTAAATGAAACAAATTGTCATTATGTTTTATATTTCGTTCATATAGGTATAGTCGAGACGCTCGCTTTGTTCCCATTTTTGCATTACCAGCCGGCTTTCGGCCCTTGTTCACATCTCAATGATAATTTGCTTACGTCCACTTTAAAACAAGTATTACCACGTATCTATGAGTGGGACAATGTACTATGACTTATTATAATATGTATCGAAAGAGGACGAGGTTTGAGACAAATAAAATGTGACACGTGAATGGCATAATGTCAGACATGTTTTTTAAAGTCATCATGAGTCGGATATGGGTTTGTTTGACGATCACTGGGCACAGAGTAGGTTGCTGTAAGAAATACCAAACTGGCGCATATTTTGAATATGGTTGTATACTTTTGGCGACAGCAGCGGCGTGAAAAATGTCTGAATGTGGGTGTAATATTAGCAAAAATATAGGAGCACGTCACTGTTATCTTTGTGGGTGCCAACCCCCACAAGCCCAGTGCGCAGTCCCGTTAAAAACGATCTATACTAATATAGGTCTAAAATATTTGAAACCTAATTTTGAATAATAACACATTCATCTCCAGTTGCAAAAGTGGTCTTTCTTTAGACAATTAATGTGGTTTTAGTCTACCATAAGACGAATTGTAGATAATTATGCTTTTGTTATATGTGGTTCAACGCAATAAAAAATTGAACCAAAATTTACGTAAACCAAATGTTAGATCCTCATTTATAGGCGCATTCCATATGTGTTGAATATTCTAGATTGCTGTATTTGCTTCTAACACCAACATCATATGTGAGAAGTTCAGGTGGATGAGTGTATACAACTAGATGCTTTTAATTATGCAAGCCCACATGTTCAAGCCTCCATCACTTATTTATGAACTAGCATTACACGAAGGATCTCCTTTCCTAATGCCTTTACTTCACCATTGTGTCAGCGGATGGGACTTGCATATTAACCATCCTTTTCCTTCGTTATTTCAATAGAATTAAGATGCAGAACAATTTTATTTCCATGAGAACCGGCTACTATTATTAAAGCTAGATGAATTGTAGGGATTATTTTCATTACCGAAGAAACGTTAATAAGAACGATCTTCTCTTAGTAACATATGAACATTTCCTAAATTAAGAAGCAGTTCTTACACTATCATAGTTACAGCTTTTGGTCATTAGTAAAACACCTGGAAAGTGCATTGTTGCATAATTTGTAGGTCGCTAATCGGGTTTACTGTTGATAATGCTCGTTTGTACCGAAGTTCAATGAAATGCTGTAGAAATATTTACTACTTTGCATAAATTTTTCGACAAAATATCATTAGATCAATATGAATAAAAATAGTGTAATAAAGTGACGATGAGGCATAGAAGAAATGGATTTATTCCGTCAATGTAGAAAATAGGTTAAACCTGGACACATTTTGGGGTAGCTTGTTGTATATATGTATAGCTACGGTCGTATCCCTTTGGGTAAGTTTTATACTTATGGGCCTACAAGGTAGCTCCTACGGGTATATTTCAGACGGCTTGTGAAATCGAGAGGCTGACAAATTGAAATGGGCAAGTGACAACCCTCCCATCCAAAACGTTTGCTATACTACTACAAACGAACTGTTCTCTCATTTTTATAGAACTTTACTATCTATGTATATGTGTGCAATGCAAGAAAGGTTACAATAAAGTGTGAGATCTTTTATACAACTTTAATATCTTCGTCTTGTGAGAAGGACAATTCTTATTTTGCTACAAAATTGCCAATACTGAAGAGAACTTTTAACAGTTTTAGATAATATCGTAAATATTTAACAAGAGCCTCAGGGATTCGATCCTTAAGGCTAAACAGGTCTTTCGAGAAAGAATCTGAAAAGTTTTTCTTTGCTCTTTTTTTTTGTTCTGTTTGTATACAGACATAGACACGCATAAGAAAGATTGAATTTTATTCAATAATAAATACTAATAACAACAAGAATCTTTTCTAATCGAATTCGAAGTTAACTTTCTAGACACTAAAGAATAACAGTTCTGTCAAATATGACAAATGATTCTTTCAAGACTTTGCCTTTTAGTTTGTTAGTAAAGCAGAATAGATGGGGTGCGTTTAGGAAGAGTACGGCACGTGAATGTCACTCAGCCTTAATATAGTAACACGGGTTAAAACATTAATCCGCCTATCTTGAATTAATTTCAAGGGCCCCCTCCCAAATTACCGTAATTAATGTTATTAAAAGCCAAACTCAGCTATGGTTCGTTGACAGGTAACTACCGTGTTTCTAAAATAAGATATTAACTAGAATTGAGACTTTGCAAGAGAAAATTTATTGACTTAACTATTCTTTTTCATGAAACTTTAAATTATTATGGGAAAGACAAGGTGTAGATAGATACCTAACTTTATATAATTCTTTAAAACAGAAGATAAATATTTGTATTAAACGAATAGTTTGCAAGTTGAAGAAAATTGCATAGAGTTTCTTAGTCCAACACCATTATGTTCTTGATAATTACATATTTGAAGAGATTCTGCCACACTTCTACTGTTACTGGTACTCAACATACTTTGGAAGTGTGCCTGTGTCTGTGTTTACATCTAATTAGTGGCTTTTCAGTTTCAGTGGCGAGTCTTGTGGGAGTCTCTGAGAGTTCAACAAAGTCTCGTTTTGTCGAATCAGGAATAAAGTCATCTTCCACTACACAACGTCCTTATTTCGATGATGTTGGACCGAGAAATGTGACGGCTGTTGTTGGTCAATCGGCCATACTCAATTGTCGTGTCAAGCATCCGGGCGACAGAACGGTAAGCAAGCAATCATATCTGTTGGCTTTGTTGACTGTAAATAACTTTGATGTGTGTGCGAATATCTATGTATGTCTATATTAAACCACTTGTCATAGTATATATTCAGAATTAGTCGATTGATTGAAAACTACTAGTGGCCAGTGGCGCTATTTTCTGAAATGATTTGTAGTATCATTGGCAGTGAAGAAATTACTTAATATTTGTAGAATCTATCGTCTCTCATGGTCATAATACAAATCGCCTTTGTTTGAAAGCATACATTGTAGTTTATAATAATATATAATAATAACTCATATAATACGAGTAATATAACAATAAATTGCCAGGTGTAAGAAATACGGTAGAATGCCAATTGCAGCCGTTGCATAACTACCACTTCACATAGGCCAAGGAAACTATACTACTCTAGGGAAATATCACAGAAGTAAATATATTTTCAACATTCTCAATAAAATGTTTCCGGTCTGAAAAACGGGGTTGTTATTAATGAATTATGGTAATAAATTTACTAAAAAAATGTATTTATTTAAGTTACTATCATTTGATTCTTTATCAAACTTACAAATCTATACCCCTGAGATTAGTTTAATTATATTGACAATTATTGCATGAACTCAAATTATTCCAAGAGGTTAAGCATTAAAGCAATGCCAACGTATAGATAAAAGTAAAGAATTTCAACTGACAACAATACCTGTAGTTAGATTCATTTCAGTTTACCGATACGTCATCAATCAGTGAGTTTATCGGTGTAATTCAAACGCAACTCTTCATCTTCATCCTTATCTTCTACTCGCTCCGTATGGGTGTCCATAAGGAGTTGTCAATTCAAGCATCCCCACTCTTTTAATATTTGCTTGTTCCGCTCAGCAAGCTTTAACCGGGGCATCCAAATCAAATATATCTATTCTGATTCCTATCGCTAACTCATATCTCTGTTCTACACTGTGTGAACTAGCCGAGTTTTTCAGATATAAATACGTGGGGAGAAGATGAAGATGAATACGAAGGTGAGAATTTTCATTTGAATTGCGTTCAACTGTAAAAAATCTCCTTACAATTAGAGACAAAGATGAATTGCACTGTATATTGTTTAGTTACATTTTCAATACGTAAAAATATTTCTTTGTGTAGACCATTGTTTGAAATGTTGATACAACTAATTTAAATTAAAAGACGAAGGCCTAGATTCCTAAACAAAGCATCCCTCACATCATTGCGAAATTTTCACCGACGCCATAGCACTTCGATGTGATAACTCACATTTACCGCCATGGGCACAAATATTTCATGGTAGAATGTCTAATGAAATGTATAAAGCCAATCTCTATGTAATTTATTAAAAACAACAAACAAATATTTGTAGTATTTTGTTGTTACTAAAAGCAGCAGGTTGCTGGCAGTTTTCAATAAAATTTCCTCACTGTAGAGTTATTACTACAATACTACAATACAAATATATAGCTTTTGGGAATCATACAAACGAATTCTCTGACTTGTCAAAACTAGAAAATTAAAAACCAAATAACTAATAACTAATATGTATGTAGTTTCTTATTTGACGTTGAAAACTCCAATTTTTTCGAATCAATAAAGTATTAAACGAAATACGTGCAATATCAATAAATTTCGTCGTCTAATTTAGATAATAGTCAAACCATTTTGGATAACAACCTACCTACAATTTCACCAAATCAAAGAATAGTTTCAACGAAAATGTCTCATTGTCACGACAGTAATAAACGAAAAAGAATCAATACTGGAAGACAGGTTTCGAACTTTCTCGGTTCTCGAATAGAAAAAGTATAACAAATTAATCCGGGATATATCCAAGAAATTCTGATAGTTACAAATACTGATCTATCTAGATTTCTAGATTTCAAATCAATTGTAAATTATTTAGTCCCATTGGAAGAACTCAACCAAGAATAGAACATGTAAAAAAGGCGAATACAACTATTTAGTGCAAACTTGAATTGATTCTTTTTTGAACCGCAACAGTTCCTACGGGACATGTCCAAGTTCTTTTTCCTCAAACACGTATACAAGCTCCGTTTTTTTTTTTACTGTCGTATGGACGAGAAAAGCATTTTATCGAACGCAATTTAATGTAAGTACCATGCAGGTTAAATTTAAAGCCACTTCAGAGCCTAATTCGGATCAGGATCACACACAGGAATCTCAACAATGAAAATATCAGCACACGTGTCAGAAACAGGTCCTCTGAAATGGTAAAACTCTTGTTTAAAGGAAAAAAAAAACAAGGTTGTACGGCTGAGAATTAAGCAACGCCAGCAGCTAATTCCAGGGAAAATAAAACGGATTTTGAGGTGCAAACAGAAACTGAAGCTGTAATGGCGGTGGTGGTTATACCAGGTTCTCAGTCTAATTGAGTTAACGAATTCGATTTCATGAACGGATGACTTATATCTTGGTACAACGAACTTACTATTAAATGAATATCATGCACAGCAGAAGGTAGTAATTAATTAAAAGAGAATCTCTTGATGTCACTGGAATTTCAAGAGGGGAAAATAATCTTTAATAATTCATAAATTTGTCTTAAATGTAGACAGGAATTGGATTTCAATTTCAATCAATCCATAAATATTTTTAGTCCTGTTAAAGTATTGAAGTGCAACTGTTTACAAATGAATTAGTTAAATAACGTTAATGAAAACCCGAAAAGTAGACACCAAATTTATGACGTTTATCTTTGCTTTAAATCCCGCTGCAAGTAGCTACAAGTGTCGATTTTGGTAATCAAAACAGTCAAATGTATACTTCCACTATAAACAAATCAGTTTTGTGGTGAATCGTAAACATCACATATTCTAGATTATCCTATATTGTGAGTATGTATACGAATGAAAAACAATATGTGTTTTATGTTCACGAATCAACGGAAAAGTGATACAAACAATAAAATAAAGACCACAACAAGAACCGAACGCTATTTCATTTTATCGACTATTTTTACATGAAAACAAATAAAATCCGGCTATACCTCCACCAATATTTATTAAGAAAAGCGACACAGCTACCTCTGTTAGAAAATTGATTAGAAAACCGATTGAAATGCAATTTTCCATTTTTTTCGTTTTAACTTTCTAATTTAATTTAACAGAGAAAAACCAATTTATCAAATTTCGTCTCCGTCACTGTTGGTTTAAAGAAAAAAATGGTGTAAAAATATGCAAAGAGAAACAGACTAATAGATAACATGTATACATGGTATGAATATTTTAATAGAAAAACTGGATGGAATAATTTCAGCAAACTATAAAAGCTCAACAACACAAGAGAATACTTAAGGTTTTTCTTGTTAAATCAGTAAGAAGAAGGTAACATGAGTAGAGAGAGTGTTTTGTAACCAACAGGGTGACATGAGATACATCGTGCATTTCCGAGCAGGAAAATGAAAGGCATTTCACAAGACGGTTTCATCCTGATACTAAGGTTGTATGTTTTATGTTATAATCTTTTTTCCAGGAGTAGTTCAGTACTGAATCAGACAATATGTAGGTGTAGTGGAGTTTTTGACGCAATTTCCGTACTTGAATATCATTTTGTCTTGATCGATGTAATCATTTTGGAAAATATCAGGAGAATATTCTGTGTAGATGCAAACTTGTTACTTTTTTGCCTCTTTTCAAAAAGGATAACTAACTTCATTTTCCAGTCATTATTCATTTATGGTATATTGTTAATCTTTTTAATCTATCATAACAAGGGACTATTGTTTCATAAAAGCAAATTCTCCATACATTTAAAATATCTTTGAACAAAATGCTTCATTATAGCGCACTATATCCTGTAATCTTGTTGAAAAACCCACCTATACTAATTGTCCTCTTGTACATACATATACCAGTTTTTGTTTATCTTTCATTTTCCATTAGATATTTTAAAATTATTTCCAAAAATTTGTATTTTTAGTTTTTAATTAAATTTCATGAATCTCTTCACTCATCACAGCTACCAAAGCAGTGATCGATTAGAACTTCAAACAAACAGTGAAAAAAAATTAATAATTGAAAATGCTATTTTAACGTGAACAACCGTGATAATTGTTGAAATTTTGTTAATAATTTCTGAACAAAAGGATTTCAATTTCAATGAGTGGATACATATTTTGAGGCAATTTCGAGCAATTTTGCGGTTGAAATCGTAAAATAATAATAACCATTTAATAGGAGGAGTGAAATGGAAATATTAATATAACTGGAATATTAGCATTACAAGTTGGAAATGCTGTTATGATGAGTTGAAGATGGGAAAAGTTGCATTGAATTGTGTATTTTAACATGGGTGATTAAAACGGAAAGCCAGCAGCCCGGACGTTTACTATAGAATTTTTTTTCACTCTCTACAAATAAATCTCTATGTAGATAGGTCGGTCTCAAATATGTTACAAGGGTCGCAGAAGAAAAATGCAAACACGTAAGAGCGTATACTTATAACGAAATTGAAATATACACACTGAGTCGTACAAAGCAGCATAAAATGTAATACTGACAATGAGAAAAAGCCGTAATCTACAGTTTTGCACATAATACTACGTTACATATAAGTATGTATGTACAAGTATTTAGAACCTTTTTGAATTGATTTTGTTTGTACATTGAAACCACGTAAAAACAACTAACTGAGCACACTACCATATTTGAACAGCACCGAACTGTCAGTGTGATGAATGTCTATGCCTTCAACAGTATATTTGTTCCAAAAAACGTTTTTATTCTAACCTAGCAAACTGGTTGTTGGGAGGGGTCGACAGAAAAAATACGCAAACAGATTTGAGCGGAATCTAGTACGAATTTTATAAAGGGATGGATGCCTAGACGGGGAAAGAAACAACAAACAGCGATGGATGCGGGGAGCTTATATAGGATCAGGAGCCCGTTTAAATGAAGAGTTTACCAAATTATAACAATAACTTCATCAATTTTTGATAAGAGTTCGAGATATTATCATAAGATTGACAATAAATTTTTAAGTTTGCCGATGTTAATGCGTATAATAGCTTTACACCCGGCGCATCCACCAG
>JAZBHA010000016.1:129605-140561 GCA_037464855.1 Iselma pallidipennis
CTTCTGCATCAAATATAATAACAAAAATGCAAAAAAATTATACTTTCACTCATTCAATTCGATATACTTTTGTAAAGCAAGCTTTGCCAATTAGGTCCAATATTGCTAGAATTTTTGAATTTTACGTGTTGACAGAAAAGCTGAATTTCGTGTGAGCTTCTTTGTGTTTAATAGGACTTTTGGGGAGCTAGAATTGTATCCTTTGGCTTGAATAAAATGTCTGTTAGAAGAGATAATTTTAGAAAGTGGTGCGCGCTGCATGCTGCATTTTTATCCTCCAATTTGGAATTCCTTGAAACAGTATTGTTCTTTTTATAGAATCAATGCCTCCACTGAAATAGTTATTCTGATAAATCAAATAAGGCCATTAGGAATATTTTCAGCAGAATGTATTTATATCAATGAATTCATAATTTTTTATAAAAGCTAATATCAGGAATAACAAAAACAATATTTTCTATGTTTACCATTGTGTCCTTGTTGTGTAGACGTAGGGAAGTTGTATGGCCTATCTAATATCATAGTTGCCTTAGGCAGGGTTGGGAAAACTACGAGTTAATCTACTTAGGAATTTCGCTATGTTAGGCGTCTTCTTCTAACTCCCCTCAACCCCACTGTTTGGGCCCTTAAAACACAAAATGCGTTACAATGGTCTCTCTCTCTTTCTCTCTCTCCAGTTCCGACAACACGGCTTAATAAACGTTGGCAAAACCTCACATGTGATCTGTTATCAGTGCTAACCTCCCTTTTCTTTATCATTTTGTGTGTTTCTATTGTATGCAATATATATGTACATATAACTATCCATAGATGTGGTGTGTTTTTGTATTGTATTCGGCTTTCTATTGTATAATTGTCGCATGCATGATGGCCGCTTATTGCTATGCCTACTAATTGCAATCAGTGAGGAAACAACGAGGACATATTAGTGTTTTTGTTCCTTTTGTTCCAGACGCGTCCTCTCTTGCAGCAACACACCCGGGCCCTCGCTCCAAAGGTACCTTCTCTTCTCATCCCTGTCACGCATCGCACTATCGCACATGATTTATTATCACATATACATATACACATACCTATACGTACATACATAATAATAATACATAATATGTATATAGTTAATACATAACACACTCACACATTTCTTTATCTTTTAGTTTATGTTTCTTGTTAGTCCCAAGTAGTAGTTAAATATAGTATATATGATACATATAACTGCATGAAATTTATTACTGTTTATTCATTATCTTAAGATAATATAGCTCAGTTGTTTAATTAATTATATTTTGTTGTTGGAGACCTCAGTACTAATTAGACGACTGATTTTAATGACTCTCTTTATATGGTTCTATTATGTAATTAATTTTGTTTCTTGTATTCATTAACATTCACTTATTACAAAAGGGAGTTTTGAGTAAAGTTATTATACTTAAATAAATGTAGACAAAATTACGAGCTGTTAAAGTTGAAACCTGCTGTTATTGAGACAATTTTCCTAATTAAGTAAAAAATAAAATCAATATCCACTAATAAGATTACTTTATATGATTTTGATTTGTTAGAAAATAGTATTTAAAAATCTGGTACAAAAAATATATTAGAAAGATAGACAGACGAACGGGATAACAATCAATTGTAATAAAATCAAGTTTAATTTACATGGAAATTACAATTATTAGCAATGAACGTACAATAGGAGATTAAATTATTGGCAAATTTTCAATTTTGTGAATTGTACAAATAGACTAAAATAATGTAATTTTGTATTAAACATGATTTACTTCCACTGTTAGTAGAAATATTATTAATTTTGCAAATGAGTTTTTTATTTTTTATGTTGATATTGTAAAAATATAAATAAAAGATGCTAGGACCAAAATTTTTTCATTAGTTTCAAATTATTTTTCAAACTAAGCTCTATTTTGACTTTTTTTTGTCCATCCTTTATATTTTCAAGATACAGTTACTAACCAGAATATAGAATAAAACTTCCTGTATCTTTTATTTTATGTTGTCTGTAGTCTAAAAGATTAAACCATCTATTTTTTTTCTGTCTCTGTATTTCCATCTAAGCTCTCATTGTTGAATGAATATTTATGTACCTATTTAGGTTTTGCGCTATTTCCCACTAGAGTTTTTACTAAAATAGTATTTGTATATACTTTTGTATTAAGCTTTAGGTTTAGAACAAGCTTTTAGAAAATTTATGACTACTACTAGAAGTTGCATTCTATCTACGTAAAATTGAAATTGACTAAATCCACAAAATTTAGAAATAAATAGGATGGACTTATTTCAAACGATAGTTATCGATAAAGGTTTATTTTTCCCATTATATTTAAAGAACGAACAATGAAAAAAATGATTTTTTGAAGAAACAGTTTATGTGGAAATTTTATAACTATTACCAATACATTTATAATTGCTAATGCAATTTGCAATTTAGTAGCGATTCATAAGAGACCATTTACGTTTGTTAAAATGTCCTTTGCAAAGTTCACTAATTCAGAGATTATAATATAGTTTCTCGACTCTAATTAGTACTATGTCACAAAATACTCATTTCATTTCCCCTCATTCAATAATAATTGTATGTGTTCATGTTTAACTACTATATGTGTATATGTGTATAATATATAAACTAATCGTTATTTGTTATAAATTCAAATTTTTCAGATGCTCAAGCTACAATATCAGGACCACCTGAAGTTTATGTAAAAAAAGGCAGTACCATATCGTTGACATGTTCAGTAAATGTACATTCAACACCACCATCATCAGTATTATGGTATCATGGTCATTCGGTTGTTGATTTTGATTCACCAAGGGGTGGAATTAGTTTAGAAACGGAGAAAACAGAGGCTGGCACTACGAGCAAATTATTGGTTACAAAAGCACTGCTCTCTGACTCCGGAAATTATACATGTATGCCGTCCAATGCTAGTCCAGCATCGGCCGTTGTCCATGTTCTCAATGGTAATTGCCTTATCTTATTAACTTTTATAGCTACTAGAGGCAACTATTTACACTGCTTTGTATTACAAAACATACACCTTCTCAAACTCTACTATCATTTGCTGAAAACTATTGAAATCTTAGAAATTTCATTGGACTCGTTTGGTAATTGGGTAAATTCTTAATTTTCCCTAAAATTCTGAATAATTTATTTAGCTTTAAAATACGGAGTAGAAGTGCTTTGTTTTATGTTTTGCCATTTCTGATGTGGACACTTCAACATAATCTCTCGATGCACCATTGTATTTGTTTGACTAATAATCATGTTTTGATACCTAAAATAGATTTATGTACGAGTATATCTAACCAGAAATGTTAAAATATTTGTACTTGCATACATTTGTTTGTCTAAATGATAATTACACGAGTAAATTCCATTTGTTTCTACTCTCTCTTCTATGTTTTCTAAAATTAATACAAACATCACAACTAAATGTTATTAAAACGAAATGTTTAAAGTCATCTCATTAGAGAAGCAACACTTTATGAATAGGACTACATTTTCATTTCTACTGAAAACTAAATTGAAATTAATGGAATTTAGATAAACATGTAATTAAATGTTACATCATTGATCCCATTATCACTCGTATTTAATCTATTGATGTGTACCAACTCTGAAGCACTTACCTTAATTAGTTCTCTGTAATGTTGATTCTGGTAATGCAGTGGTCGATAAATAAATGAACCATTTAGGATTATTCTTACAAAATTTGAATTGTACGCTACTATATGTATTATCGACTCAAAAAAGAAAGAAAAACACAAATAAATCGAGACACTATTGAATGAATAGAATTGGTCACTTTTGTCTGGATTTAGAGTTTCCATTTAGTTTCTTTTATTGAAAGCCGTCGATTTTGATAGAATAGTGAACAATGAAAAAAATAAATTCGTTCGTCTTTTTTCTTCTGGGTTTAGCTGAGTTAAAATCCGTAAAGTCCACTGGATAAAGAGCCGTGTGGCAATGGGTGTCTTGAGAAAGTCTTACATTTTCTTTCCACTATTTTCTTCACTCATATAGCTATATACAGTATACAGAGTGTTCCACTTCAAATCGTTACAACCTCAATATGAATATCGAAAAACGTAAAATCAAAAAATTTCCAAGTTTCAGTCCGAAAATGTTTTCAAGCCAAAAAGTAATTTTAAATTTCAGAATATGCGAAAGGTTTACTTAAATTACTACAAGAGAACTGTTATAGATGGGAGCTAATCACGGCATACTTTCCAACCTTTCTTTCTAGGGTACACTTGTTTCAATATCATAAATAATAACAATGTTATGAGACTGTAATGAGTTGAAGTGAAACACTCTATATACACGTATATGTACTTATATAGTGTTTCATTTATTATGAGTGTATAATAAATTGGTTCTAATTTGTTGTAGGAGAGCATCCGGCGGCGATGCAGACAAGCCATGCGGTTATACGACGACCAATCGCACTGTTGGCGACATTAACACTGCTGGTGGTCACCACAGGAAGATGATTACAATGTTCTTAATAAATATTAATCAACGAGATAACGCTCATCTAACGAACTAGTGCTAATATTGACTTGGTGTATAAAGATGGGGGATTATAATATAAGGGAACATTTACGGAATAATATAGAGAGACTTAATCATGTTGAAATTTGTGTTTTTTTTCCTTGGTGCTATTTACTGGCGGTTGTGAGTGTGGAAAGCAGTGAAAAAAAGTTTATTGTTGAAGATAATGGGAGGAATTTTACTCGGGCAAGGTGTAGGTTTCTTGTAAATATAAATATAAAAAAGGAACTTCATCTATAGCGATATGTTTGATATTTAATAGACTTAAAAAGCACTCTAGACAATTTTAGCGTAATTCATTGTAACAATTCTTAATTATTACTTACATGTTGATATTATGTAGATCTATTGTTACTAATTATCAAAAGTTTTCTATTTTTAATTTTTCAAAAATCAATCAAAAAATTTATCAAAATCAAAATTTTGTTTTCACATTAAAATACTAATAAAAATAGTAATAATACTAATAATAATAATGATAATAATAATCATCATCAAAATGTGAATGGCCTAGACAGTTTGTCTTTGCTTTTCGTTCTCAATACACTTCCAAAAATCTTTCTCTATCTTTCAACAGCAATCTCAACATTTGATCAAAAGTTGTTTAAGTGTCTCACTTGTATTCCCTTCATGTGAAATATATAGCCGCTTTCGAAAATAAAGCGTCGAGTTCGTTTCCAGAAGTCGTTAAATTACTGTGTTGATTTATGCAACGACAAACTTCTAGTTGAATGATATACCTAACGTGTACAGATACGTAATAAATTTGACGAAAAAAAAAGAAATCAAATTTTGGCAATATGTCTTTTTTTATTTATTTATTTAAAAGAAAAAGACACAGAGAATTATCTGTAAAAAAAGCAAGTTGACTTTTCTGCTTTTCTGACATTTTACTAATATTTTTATAAAAATCACTACAGTGTACTGATAAAAAATATAAAACAAATCAAACGAAAGAGAACAAAACGATGAAGCAGTACATCTCAAAACTTGTAATTATCATCATGTTGTACATACAATCAATAATAAAGAAAAATAAAACATAATTGGTGAGTTTTAATTAACATATCAGAGAGATAATCCCGTTTTATTTTTGTCTCACGAATGCAATCTTAAACTCAAAAAAGAGGGTGGTCGTTATTATATATATTTTTGTTTTCTAGATAAAGTCACTTAATAAATCAAACTATATCGTTAGCACGTACAACAGAACAATCGATGAAGTTTAAAACTCTAACATTTACCGGAAGGAGTAAGTTATATGTTTGTTGATATTTGAAATCGATTCTGCCATGTTCGTATCTAATTGTAGGTTCAATAAAAAAATAATTAGATATTTCACCAAGGGTTTTGAAAACTCTGTAATAGTTGTTGTCCCGCTGATTTCTACATACATTGTATAAAGGCAATATGAAACTACAAGAATATATCCCAACACACATGTTGTCATTGTAAATCATTGTTCGACCAGTTGTATAGTAAGTAGTAGTTGTACTCGGTAATTCTTGTAATAATAAAACTTTGTATACCCTGAAGAAGCCCCGAAAATAAGGGGCGAAACGTCGGTTTTCAACAACGAATAAGAACATTTGATTTCACCTAATAATTGTCCCCAATTCCCCAAGAAATAACAAATTATAATTAAAAAAATTATTGTTAAAATAACATTAGGAGAATATTAATAATGGGACACCTTTCACTATTTAGTCATTTGGTTGGAATAAATGGCGTGTATATTAACACAACTCATGGCAGTAAAATTTGCATAGTATTCGACTATAAGTTAAATTCCCTTGTAGTTTAATTAATCTGAAAGTGCTTAAGAAATTTCCTTTTTTTTTGTTGAAGGATCGTAGTTTACACACACTAACACACAAAAAATTATTAAACTCCCAACTGATTCATATCTTGTATATTAAAAGCAAATTAATAATAAAGCAATTCTGGTATGTAATGAATTCAATTTTCTATGTAGTCGTTGTTCATTTAACTGAAAATTTATCTTACAGCTTCTTTTAGCTAGGGTAACTCATGAAGGTCACGTTGTGAGTTTCTTTTGTATTCCTCCAAGAAGAGAATGAGCTTTTTATCGTCACCATCATCAAATAAATTTGCTATCCTAAAATCGAAAACTGTCAAGAACACAGTAATATCGATTTTGTATTGTTTCGTGTCTCTGCATTGGTTTGCTGTTGTATATATTAACAACATGCAAAATCTAAATTGTAATCTATCATTATAATGCAATATAATGCATTGTTTTTTTTTTCGGTCTTTTAATAAGCAGCGGTGGTGTTAGAAAGACGTTTTTCTTTTTAGAAGAAATTTTATACAATATTATTGTGAATTTTTAAGTGAATTTAAGACTCACCATCAACAATACGTTTTGATTAGGGGCTGTTAGCGGACAAAATTGTTGGTAATATGATGTAATGATGCATGCGAATGGATGGAAGCATTTATTTTCGCTACATTATCATGGTGGAATACAGAAAAAAAAGAAGCAGAGGTACATTATTCTCTGTTGTCTGGAGGGCTAGTTCCAGTTAGTTTCACGAGATAAATATATTTGATGGAATGAATGATAATCTTTTCGGGTCAAATTTTTTAAATAAATGCCCTGAAACAAATATTGCTTACCATTTCTAGTATTTATCCTTCAGATTTTTATTTCCAAATGAAAACAATACTTATTGCGTCAGTCTAGCAAACCCACCCCTGATTAGGGGAAACACTGAAAGGGTGCCATATTTGAAAGCGGATTAAACGAGAACGCTTCTTGGACTAAATAATTAAAAACGAACAAGTTGCCAAAATACTTGTTTTTTTTCTTCATCGCTATATGTATAGAATGGTATAGTTGATAGATTCGAAAATGGTAAGAGGGCGACTCCAATCAGTGTTTCATTGTTTTGGCTGTGATGTTGGGGGTATTGAATCTGTCACAACGGAAACAGATCGTATTCATTTGAAAGACCATTCTGTTGTTTGGAAGTACAATAGTAGGGTTTTATCATCGACGCCGCCCGTCTATCCGTAAACACATTTAATATACACATACATACACACATCTGCACACAAAATCTACTACGAAATCTGAAAAAGTATGTTAACCATGATTTTTGCTGATGCAACTGTAGGTGGCTTCTCTCTAATACGAAACTATAGATGATGGGGAGTCAATTTTTTTTATGCAAATTTTGGCGGACATCAGTGAAAGTTATGCAATCGTCAATAATTAGAAGTTTAAATTAAATTTCCTCTGTTTTGAGTTACTTCATTGCTGTTTTTTAAATATTTTTATGGTTTTTTATTATAACTGCCCTCACATTGACTTGTTTACATCGTTTTTGCCAGTTATTTTTAATAGAGACAGTCAGTCTAATTCTGAAACACATTTTCCTTTATTTTAAAAAGGAGAAAGTTTTCTTGTTTCCTTTGTGTATGGCATCAAGATAAAGATGAACGGTCAAAGGAAACTTCCAACATTTGAATGTCAGCATTGTAAAAGAATGAAGTAATAAATAGTAATGAATTAATTATACCTACTAAATATTTAATTACTGTGAAAGCATACAATTTCGTTTTAACAATTAACGTATCAACATTATATTAAATTTCCACAAAAAAGTAAAATATTCGTTTCTTAACTTGTCCATAACTGTAACAATCTAAAAATAATCAAAACATAAGAATGATGTCCTGCTATGATTAAAATTGATTCTTGACCATAAAATGAAATCCCAGTTGACATTTATTTAACTGAAATATTAATATTTGCTGAATGAATTATAAAAAAGCTGTATTATCAACAAGAAAGATCAAAGAGCGCGTGCCACAAGTGCTCTATAAAAAGTACAAAAAAAAACAGCTGCTTGAGCTTCTTGATTTGATTGGTGTACATGAAAAAAAGACAGATTATTATTCTATTACGATAGGAAGCCAGCAATGAGATCTGAGTTTGACATACAAAACAATAAGGACGTCTCTTTGGTGAGGGCCGCTAAAAATCCAATCATCTCCAATATACTCAGAATCCAGGAAAATAATGAAGAAATAAAGGAATCAATTTGTCGCAATGTAAAGTACCTAATTATTACCTGAAATATTACACCTATGTATATGCTATATATATAGATCCTACGTCTATGCGGTACTTGCAGGATGAAACTTCGAAAATAGAAAATTAATCTTCTGCAGTAAAGCTTGTTGGCAATTAACTCTAAGCAATATTTGCTTGGGAAATTGATTATATGGGAAAATGCAGATACCTATGATTTTTAACTTATTTTGTTGTACATTGACTGTTTACTTTATGAATGTAGGTATAGTTGAAAATTGGTAGATGCGTCACAATTCAATTAACTCAGAGAAAAAAAAAAGTTGATTGATTATTTCCGGCACATCGTATCGTATTAATGGAATGAAATTGTATACGAAAATCTTTATTTTCTCTTGTAAAGAAACTGTTGGAGAATTGATTAAATTAGGATCCCTTTGTAAATGATTTTAGCAAGCGTCTGTTGAACATTCTATTTAAAAATAAGTTTAATTACAGTGAGGACGGAGTATAAACAGAAAATGGGAAGTTGATCAGAAAACACCTGAATCTTTGGTATACAACTGTACACTGCAATGTTTCACATTGAACTAGGAAATTACACTAACAATAAGAATCAGATCTGGAAACTATACTGAACTAACTGTTCAGAAACTACAAGAGAGGCATTCAATAAATTATCAAACCAGTAAATTGAATGGATAAGAAACATCTTAATAAACGGATTTAACAAAATAGGAAAACAAAAACAGAAAGAGAGATTCGGAAAAGAGTATCTTTTAACGTTATTACTAAGGATGGATTGTATAAATATTCCCTTTATTGTGGTTAGTCGTAAAAAAAAGATACACAAATTAATCTTAGTATAGTTTTCTGGATAACATAAACAAAGTTGAATTATTGTATCAGTGAACTCGACAGCCGGTACTAATTTCTTGAATGAGAAAATAGGAAGCAAAGAAAACAGAACGAGTTGTTTTTTTTTATTAAAGAATATCAGATCGATCTTGTTGGGTAATCCTTATTATGGAAAATCGTTTGATAGTTTAATCTCCAACGTGGTTTCTTGTACTTTTTTAATTACTTTAGAAGTTAGCTTAGCTGTATTGTCAAATTCCTTTTCTGCAAAGTAATTTTACGGAGAATTTATGATTATTCAGGATAATAAAGGTAGCGAGTAAGGTAACGTCGTTCATTAATTTTTACTAAATTTCTTTTTAATAAGTATAAAAAATTTAATAAAATACTTAACTGTAACTATGTGAAATTTAATAACAGGTTCAAAATGTTAAATCGTAAGATTATAAATTAATCTCTCTCTTTCTATCATATGTAGTCACTTTAGCACGTAACAGTATTAGAGTGTTAACTGGTAGATCATAAATTAAAGTGTTTACCACCACCTGAGGTTTAAACGATAAACTGTCCCTCCAAAACCTGAAACGTTATATTAAACATTTGTGTCAAGTGTTCAAGTTTAGAATTTAGGATAGTCGTTGCAGGTATTTTGAAATTCCAGCTAATAGGAAAATAAATAGGAACTTAAGGCGATCAAAAAGCGTTAAAATGTCCAAAATTAGTTTCAGGAATAAAGCATATTGGAAAAAATTAAAGCTCACTTTAAAATCGCATTATTTTACAACCTGCTTTCGAAAAGATTCCAGTGCAAAGACTGATCATTCTTCATTAATTTATCACTGGGTCGATGCATATCAAATAATGTAGACTGCATTTTAATTAAAACATTTAATTGCTTTCATGCATTATAAATTTTAATATTCTTCCAATCTTTACAAATGATACCTATTGTTTATCAAATGTGCTACAAATACTATGACAGGTGGCCCTCGTAAACGTGCACCCTTTGAAAAAAGCTCACGTAATTGACTTAACCAACCAACCAACCAACCCACCAACCGAGTTTCTGAGTTCAATTGGTTGGTTTTTGTTAAAAATGCTGACTACACCTTGAATTTTACATAAAATGGTGATTCAACTAAAAATGTAAACGTTGTATGGAATTTTCGTTTTTGCCGATATTGCTACCACCACCAGCACCACCATCACCACCACCACTAGGGTTGCCACCACTGCTGGTCTTTAATGCACTTAGATGTGACCTACTTTACGAATTCCACTCAAAGAAATCCATTAAAATTTTAATTTTGTAAGATTTACATTCCACGGCAATTAAATGGAATTATACAAGGAAAAGAAATGCCACAGTCATTGCCTGTTCAAGACAACAATTTTTCCAATTTCTGTCCATTTACTGACAAGAGAAATAAAAAAAGATAAATATCTTTTTAACTATAGGTAATATGAATTA